>JAOTRI020137023.1:0-10992 GCA_028564885.2 Zoanthus sanctaehelenae
TCTATATGGCTTAAAAATTTCTCAGCATTATCTTGTTTTATAAGATTTTTGACTTTGCTTATTTATTTTTTAATCCATTTTTGAAAATAGAAATGACCTGGTAGACCTGTGTTTGATGTAAACACTAAACCTGCAGCAGGTATTTGTCACAATTATATTTTGATGTATCTGTGGATGTTTTTTCTTTTGTTTTTATACCATAACCTGCAATATGCTGATCATATTTTTTTCGTTTTATTTGTTCAGGAATAATGCATGCAGGAATAGGCCCGACACATGTGAAGTCTTTATTGACATCGCTAAACATACCTGCAGTAGGGAAAAACACTTTGAAAGCAAGGGAGAGGGAGGTCGGTAGAGCAATGGAAAAAATGGCAAAAAAGCATTAGAAAAAGATAAAGATTTGTGCCGGAACAATGATCGAGAACTTACTTCAGCCGTAGGTATTGCAGCATCTTACGACATGGGATGGCAAAAGCGCACAGGGCACAGTAGCTTGACAGGTAACTTAGCTGCTGAAACAGAAAAGAAATAATTATATCAACATTTTTTTTATTAAACTTGAGATATTCTTGTCTATTTAATCAACGTTTGTATTTTTTTGGTGGAATTCTTTCTTTGCTAAATCTTTTTTATTATTGTGATTTTTTTTTGGTGGAATTTATTTTTTTGCTAAATCTTTATAATTTAACTGCTTGAAAGTATTTTTTCTTTGAGTTTGTTGCACTTTATATATTTTAGTAGCCCTAAGTCTAAAAGGAATTTACTTGCAATTGTTATTATTGCTACATGCTTAATATGCAAACAAGTGCAAATACAATAGCTATTGTTTACCGCAAGTTGCAAGTGACTTATGCGTTAGAGATTTATTAAATGAAATATACCATGTATACAAAAACACGTTTTAGTGTAACCACTATGATAGTCATTATTTTTATCATTGAAATTCTTATGGTTAATATAATATAAAATTTATAATGATATTAATTTTATTAATATCGTGTTAGGTGTAGGCACAATGATTGGGAATTGTTCTGGTGCAGTTATTGCATGTGGGTCAAAAAACAAACGGTGTGCATAATGTGAAGGTGCTGCAAGAAATGGTAACAGTACACCCAGACATCATGTTTGTCGTCTAAAGTGGGCTGGCTCATCCAAAGCAATGGAACTATTTTGCTTCAGACTTAGCAAAGCAGATAGAGAAAAAAGGTGTCCAGGTAGCAGTTTTTGTTAGAGATGACGAGTACTTACGGTGGCCCACACATATCACTCGAAAACAAAACACAAAAACAGATTTCTAAAATAGGCAACAAGAATAAATACACAAAACACATTTCCAAATGTCCAATAACGCATTTCAAAGTACAAAACAGATTTCAAAGTCGAAAACACATTTCAAAGTTGAAGACACATTTCAATGTCGAAAACACATTTCAAAGTAGAAAACACATTTCAAAGTTGAAAACACATTTCAAAGTAGAAAACACATTTCAAAATTGAAAACACATTTCAAAGTTGAAAACACATTTCAAAGTAAAAAACATATTCGCCCCAGGCTCTCTGCTCTAAGATATTGGAAAAGCTACCTGGTTACAAAGCCTCGATTCTTTTTCGCCATGTTTTGTTCAACATGTGGGCAAGAGGCTTTAGATTGGTATGTGCTTTGCCCAAAATGTGGTATTAAAATAAATAAAAGTTCAAGCAAAGAACTGCCTTAAGAAAAAAAAAAGACCGAAACTGAGGTTTTCTCGGCTTTCCGCGATAAAAAGGAGCAGGATTTTTTCATTCTAAAGGCAAAGGCAAGGCATGCAAGTATGGCGGGGACCGGAAGGGAAAAAATTACATGAGAGAAGATCTATGTGAAGTGGTAAAAATAAACGTTGGCATTATGGCGCATGATGGTAAAGAGTTGAGGCCGTTGCGAGACAAAGGAATTCCAGTTCTAATAAAGAAAAGCTGCGGGAGAGACGAACTGCTCCAATCAGCCGTTGACAAGCACCGTGCGCATTCGAAGAATGTCACATGTATAAGAATTAATACAAAGTTCACCCTTCTGTATCCAGACGGAACTGAAGTGGTAAAATTTAAAGAAAAGGTCGAGGAGTTCATTCTTTACAAATACAAGGAGGAGTGCGGCAAACCCTATCACAGAATAAACTTTTTTATATGCTCTAATTTAGATTTTTCACAGGCAACACTAGAAGACTGCCTCGCTCAATCTTACGCTTACAGCTCAGAATCAGACGAAGGTGAAACAAAAAAATCATAGCAGGACTCTGATGAGGACGAATTACCAGAGAAATTGAATGTATTTTCTTCATCATCATCTATGCCAGGATCCTCCGAGACCAAGTCATTGGCTTCAACAACAATGCCAACACCAGCACCTAATTCACACTCTCTAGATTCGTTTACTTCCCCAACTACCAAGGTACCTAAACATAACACAAACTGGAATATATTGCAGAAGATGCCTCCTAAGAGCATTTTTTGGGAGGTGAGGGGTGGGGCATCTTCTACAACTGGAGTACAATGAGGATAATTAAATCAAAAGGAGTGGAAATGACAAACAATAGATCACTCCAAAAGGAGCGGTTTATTGTAAGCATGTTCATTATAAAACATAAACATAAACTTACCGATTACTGCTTTCTACTCAATCTAATAAAAAGAAATTTAAAAAAGTGAAATACATGTTTAAAACATCAATCACAAACGGCAAAAACAATAAAAATGTACAATAAAGAATGAAGTATTGGTCATTTCTTTTGCAATATTTTATCGCTCCTAAAGGAAGTGTTCCCTCTATATCGTTTCCGCAACATGACTCGTTGAGATAACCAGGCAGCATGTTTCAATCCAAATTCGAAATTGTTTGTAAGCTTTTGATTTTAACTTTATATGCGAAATAATATTTTCTGAGTTGTGTTTTATTAGTGGATTACAGTCAAAGTTATCTTTAAAAAGGGTTATCGAACGCTCTTAGGAGGCGTCTTCTACAATATATCCCACAAATTGTTTTATTGTTATAAACAGTAAGCGATTGAAAATGTCTAGATTGTCACTATAACAACAGAAATTCACTCTATGGTATACAAAAGTTGCAATTTAAGTAATCCATTATTATAACATCTATAATAAAAAAAAGTTATCTAAAATTCAGTGTCTGAAGTGAACTTTTATATCCATTAAGGTTCCAGAGTAGGACTAATCTATTAAAATTATTAAAAAGTAAATTTTGTTCTGAAAATTTTTTTCTGTTCAAAGGAGTAATGTGACCTGTGTATAAGTTGAGAATGATCTTTAAATCTCAAGTTTAGGTCATAGAAATAAGAAAGTCAACTTGCAAGGGGAACTATATTATTGTTAGTATTGATATTATTAAATTAAAGTAATATTATCATTGTTGCTATTGTTGTTATAATTTTTTTTATTATTAACTATAAATAACTAAAGCAGTCTGTCTGATTTTATTATATTTATTCTATTATTCAGGAAATTGACTTGGCAAAATTTAGCAATTTGGTTCAAATGTTTCCCAACATTGACTTTGATCAAATAAAGGCTGCATTAGCTTCCTCTGATAACTCAATCCCTGAAAGTGTTACAATTCTGCTCTCTTTGACACCAAAGGAAAGCAGTGATGGCAATAGATTGCAGGACAAGTATGGAGAGTTTCTCTATTGTGATGATAATAATGATGAACAGCAAAGTGATGAGTGTGAGACAGAGTTAGTTACAAACCAACCATCTGAATGTACGTCAGCTGCTAGTGAGGGGGACCTTAGTGAGGTAAGTGTCTTTGTGAGATTTGCACAATAACATATTTTCATTAAATGAAAAGAAACAAAAATCTATGTTTTGTCATCATCTTGATGTAAGGAGTAAGCTATTCTTGCTAATCAAGAAAAAACCTTAAACTTAACTAATTAAATGAACACTTAGCAATTCAGTCATCAGCGAATACTTTTGGTCTTCTCCTAATTATAATAGCAAGGGCATTCAATATTATTTTTGTTCTGAAAAATTGCCATAAGAAACTAGACTGTCTAATCCATGGGATGTTGTATATTAAACAGCTAAAGCCATCTCTAAACATACAGTCACAATCTATAAAAGCCCAAGTATTTATTTAATTGGTTAATTTTAAGGGTTTTCTTGTGTTTGTATTTTTTTATTTAAATCCCTTTATTCTAATACTAGCTTACACCTAATTACATTCTTTGTATTTTCTTTTTGTTTCTTACCGTCAGTATTTTAATTGTCTTATGATTTCTCTTTTATTGTATTTTACTGCTTCAGCACTCTCTATCTGAATAATTTCATATATTGTTTGATTAGATTTTTTTGCCATATTACCTGGCAATGTCATTTCTAGATAAACTGTTCTAAAGAAAACAAAATTTATTCTCAAGTTCTGTAGTCTTTGTTTTCAAAGATTTTGAATAATTATCTTCATGTTCCAGTAATTAGATGAAACTTGTGCCCTCTAAAAGGTTTAGGAAACAATCTCTAGTTGCACTCGGGACATTTTTAGCAATTGCATAAAATATGAAATTGCTATTAGTTATAAAGTTGGTTTGAAGGAGGATTTTGCTAGAGTGGGATAAATCCAGCTTCCCTTATTTACAGGAATAAAATCAGGTCAAAACGGGTTGATGATGATGATGAAAGTTTCTGCACTTTTTAATTCTGTGCATACTGTTCATGGTGTCACTGGCACATGTAAGGTTGCCAAGGATGAATCATTAATTTCTCTGAGTTTCATCCAGCTCATGTATATGGTAATAAGCTATGCCCCTTATTTGTTGACAGAATAAATTATACAGTATTGATAGCCTGTTAAAGTCTAATTATATTTCTATAATTTACATATATTGAAGTGTTTTCGACTGAAAGTTAGGAGAAAGGAAGCCTGGATAGATGTAAAGTTGAAAATATCCAGAGTTAAAGAATCTGATCTCAATCACCAATTTAAAGTTCATTTCATTGGTGAACCAGCAGTAGATGAAGAAGGCCCAAGACGTGAGCTTTTCTGCTTGACTGATAGGATGGTTTCCAATGGGCTAATGACGGGAGCAGATGGGAAGAAGACATTTGCCCATAACCTTATAGCATTGCACAACAAAGACTACTATTACTATGGACAGTTTAATGCACTTGCACTACAGCAAAGATCTGCAGGCCCAAAATACTTTCTACCAAGTGTTGTAGACTATATTCTGTCTTCAGAATTGGCCAATATTAAACCACATGTTGATGAAATCCCTGATCCTCTTGTTTATAGTGCTCTGGTTAATCTTTTGAAAATTGCAGAATCTGATAAATTTTCTGAAGAGGCTTTCTTCAATTTTCCATCAAGATTCGAAGCTGGGTACTGCAAACCAATTGTCACAAAAAATGATGAGAAGGGACTGAGACGGTGTATTGCTCTACATCATACCATTTTGGTGTGCAGAGCAGAATTGGATCAGTTTATTGATGGATTAAAACTCCAGAGTGTCCTAATGTCTTAAGGAAACATTCTGTTCAGGCAAGGAAGATCCTACAGCATGGACAGAATCCACTATCAGCTAAAGTTATTGATAATTTATTTAAAATTAATTACTCAGAACAAGGCAATGTGAAAAAGGAGAAGGAGGAAGGTATTTGCTTCAATTTTTCAAATTTTCTGGAGGAAGTGGAGGAAGGAGGCATCAAAGAAGATGGAGAAACAGCAATGACTCTTGGGGATATGTTGGCATTTGTAACAGAGTCATTAAATATTCCAGTCCTTTGGTTTGAGCAGGATCCTACAATCACATTTGACCATAATGCCCCAGAAGGATGGAAGCTGACAAGCAACACATGCACCAACACATTAACGTTTCCTATCAATAAGGTTCTACTTCAGTACCAAAGTTTTCGTGAAGAAATCATACAGTAATTCGAATCAGAAATACCCAAGGATTTGAATGCTTGTAGAAAAAAAATTGTTTACCCATATGTTACTGTTCATTTTACAGTAGAAGACTTTCTTTGAATACCATAACTATAAACAGAGTAATGCAATTTGTTCAAATATTTTTATTTGATTTATCATACCTTGTTCAAAAATTCTAGTTATAAAATTATTTTCAACATTTCTATCTTTTGTATATGAAGAAATGATAGTGTTAGAGATCTGAGATTACATTTTGAGGATATAATTGTTTTAATTTTCACACTGCAAAAATTAATATTTCATAGAGGTTTGAATTGAGGATTGTAGTTTTAGTGAGGTTGGTTCATTAATTTACTTAAAAGAGGTAAAAATTATTTATGGTTATATTAATCCAATTCACATAAAGTTGTTAAATAGTTCCAGTTGAATAATTTAACTTAAGTTTTAATCCAAATGACATTAAGTGGAAAACAATATTCAATTTCTATTGTTCATATCATTATTTCCTTGAAAAGGGTAAGAAATACACTTGAAAGAGTATTTAATCTTTAAATTTAAACTTCATCAGATATTTTAAGTAGCAAGAAATATTATAAAAAATATTTGTGGTAATCAGTGTTCCTGCGGGGCATTAAAAGTCATTAGGAGTCTCTTTGAAAATTTAAGGCCTTAAAAAGGTCTTAAATTTGGTAAAATTGCTCCCCAAGGTCTTAAAAGAATAGGAGTTGCTCTTTTCAATATATTTTTGGAATATTAACCTGAGTTTGTGCTACTTGATCAGACGAACGACTCATGTTGTTTGTTTTTCCTGTTCGGTGAGTGTGCATTGTTAAAAATCTAATTCATAAAATAGGTCTTAAATTTTTTGTGTTTTAGTATTAAAAAGTCTTAAAAAGGTCTTAAATTTGAAACGTTCTGAGCTGCAGGAACCCTGGGTAATTAAAAACTTTACAGTTTGTTCAATTTCAAGGAACTATCCACTAATGGTTCCATAACAAAAATTGCTCAACCAGGCACTTTTACACTGCATAATACAACCTACACCTGCTGGGCAGTGTTTATGCAGAAACAGTTAGTGGGCTGTCCACCAAATTTGTTTCGTTTTGATAACAAAATTTACTGGTGAATGCAGGACTGGTTCTACAAATAAATTTACATGATCTACCGAACCAGTTTAACTACTTTTGTAACTTTATTAGAAACTGAGTCACATATGCTAGTGAAGGGGAAAATGTAAACAAAGATCCACCAACAGAAAAATGCAACGTTATTTTAGCACTGCAATGATGGCAACAGAATTAGATTTCTAGCTACTTTTTTTGGTGGACAGCCAACAGACTGAATTAAACAAAAATTTCCAGATACTCAAAAAGTGAACTTAATGCACTGAGTGGCAAAAACTCATTAGTGAGCTTGAAAGTTGTTGTGAGAGAAGTTAGAGACTTTTTGTGGTCAATATACAGGAGTTTATAAAATCGGTGCCTGATTCACTGCTCAAGTGTTAACAGATGTTGAAAAAGAGTTAATGCTTGTTGTCAGTTTTGTGGTTCTTCTAAACTCTCCTGTTTGATAACATATTCAAAATATTCTTGGTAAATGTTATGTGATTTGGGATTGCTTATTATGTTAGCACTAGACTTGGCCTCTTCAATTTGGGCCTCTGTAACAAGCTGCAACTAATCCTCGGTATCAAACTTCTCAGGAAGAAAAAACATCTCGTCTGGTTTTCCTGCTATGGTATCATGTCTTGATTGTCGAATGTAATGAGTGTTTCAATGAAGTTTTACAAAGTCTAAGTCTTGTTGAAGTAGTTTATTAAAACAGAACCACACACATTCACTGTGGTAAATGTTACCTTTATTAAACATTCCTCTTTCACACAAATCTTTAAATAAGTTAATCCACCAGGCTGTTCTAGACCTTTTCAAGTGTGACTACCAGCACTCAATCCTCTGATTTCCAGTTGATGGTCCATAACGATGTGCCTTGTCTCCAGCTAATTCATCGTTGTGGTTTGATCTGAGGAGACACTGTATGACCGCCATGGTACCATTTTCAGTGCTAGAATCAGTTCTTAGAAGAATCGGACAACCTTGGAGCTCTTGAACACATTGCAGAAAAAACCTGCTATAACAGCAGAATCTTTATTCGTGGGCGTAACTTTAATCCATACAACACGACGACTATAACCATCAATAGCAGCATTCGCAGGGAAACCATAAGTCTTTAACTTGTCGTAACCATCTACATGCCATATTTGGTTAGGACCCGAAGATACATATTTTCTCCTCTTCAAACGACGACGTCTTCTTTCTTCGACACCAGCAGGATCAAGCTCTTTCAATAAATTTTCAACCATTGCCCTTGGTAAACACAATCCATACTTCAATCTCAGTGTGTGCAACATCACTCGATAACCTGACAAAGAGCCTGGACCCTCGAGTTCTTTTTTTATTATATCCTTTACCTTAATTTCATTAACTTGTGATGCATTTCTTCTTTTTAAAACTTAGGTATCCAGTCGTCTGTTTAGAGTCGACATCGAGATTTTGATGTCGTGGCGTTTCTCAAGAAAACTAAGGATTGTCCTGTACTCATAACCAGCAACCAGCAAAAAAGTAGCTCTCTATTATTTCGCGTTCATTTTTCTGAGGGACGTAATTACTTGGAAGTCTATCTATGTTATTTCCACATTTTGGGCAATACCAATCTAGAGCCTCTTGCCCACATGTTGAACAAAACATGGCGAACAAGAAACGAGACTTTTTAACCAGGTAGCTTTTGCAATTCTGAGAGCAGAGATCATGGGGCAGTTGTGTTTTCTACTTTGAAATGTGTTTTCAACTTTGAAATGTGTTTTGGACTTTGAAATGTGTTTTTTACTTTGAAATGTGTTTTCAAAATTGAAATGTGTTTTCTACTTTGAAGTGCGTTTTCGACATTGAAATGTGTTTTCAACTTTGAAATGTGTTTTCTACTTTGAAATGTGTTTTCGACATTGAAATGTGTTTTCAACTTTGAAATGCGTTATTGGACATTTGGAAATGTGTTTTGCGTATTTATTCTTGTTGCCTATTTTTGAAATCTGTTTTTGTGTTTTGTTTTCGAGTGACATGTGGGGGCCACCGTAATTCTTCAACCATAAAAAAAGTTTGAGAAGTTTTGAATCATGATATTTGCAAAAGTGGTCTGATGTTGTTCATGCCAAGGACATCAGACAAATAATTGCGTTATATACCTTGCTGCAATAAAAGCTATCCGCAAAAGCGTTGAAGAGGTGTTAGTTATAATCTTAATCTCTAAATAGGATTGCTTCGGTGTTTCGCATATGATGAAATAAAAAAAAAACAATAAAAAGTAAAAAAATTGTTTTAATTCTGACTTTCATTGTATTCTGAAGCATTATGGCAATAGTAATAATTTTAACTGTAATACTGATAATATGGTTTTTTGTTCATTTCAAAAGCAACACACAAACATTTTAGAAAACATTAGTAACATGAAGTGAAAATTAATAATACAATAATAAGTTTCAATTGACTGAAATAAGAATAAATAAACAAATAAATGTGTCTTTGGTCAATTCTGATGTTTTGAAAATTAATTTCATGAAAGTTCAAAGTCCAGTCCATGTTTTAGCACATACCGGCAAAATGGAGTCCATTGATGAAAGAAATTCTTTAAATTATTTTAAAAATATAATAATTACAAAGCTTAGTAGCTAATGCATTCAGTTGACAAAAGGTGAAGCTGGCTATTGTGGCTACTTATGATGGCCTTTCTTAACAAGTTAACAATACTCTTATTTCTTACCAATTGTAGAATAGTCCCCTTTCGAGTTCCTGAACAACCGCTGAACACAAGTATGAATGACTCGTAAGCCAACACCGAGGCGAGATTAACCCTGAGCAAAATTGGGCTCAGAAAGTGAATCGAGTAGTTAAAAGGAAGTATATGTTATTAATTTGCAAAATAACCTTCATATGAAGCAGGACGAAAGAAAAAGTTTAAAGTGCGTCGAGGTAAAGAGTGTGTTTCGTTTGGATGCACAGATTACTTACGAGATGGAACGGCTTCTGGGATCAGTTTTTTTAAGGTGCCTATGAAGCCGTCAGTCAGGAATCGATGGTGCAACTTGATGAAGCGTCGACATTGAAGAGATGGCTTCCATGTTACAGCGAATACTGTTATTTGTGAGCAACATTTTAAGTCTGAGGATATTTATAGACCACCTGATGGAACAAGTTAAGTTAAACATATGGACAAGTTTGATATCAACTCTTCTTTGGTCATGCTAAGTATACTCGTGATTATGCAGTGTTTGCATTTTTAATGAATCAACGTACAGACTCATTCTTATGTTTTCAAATTTAATTATAGGAGTTGAGCCATCAATATTTAAATGGTCAGTATCTGATAAAGATGAGACTTGAAAGATTCGAGCACCACCTGTTCGTAACACTGGCGTTGGTACAGAAACACAAGATTTTTCGCTCATTAACAATAGTTCAAGTGACGAAGACATCGATTTCTCAATCAGTCTACCTGAAACAAGTCCCGAGGTAAGATATATATTTCTAAAGCTGTTAAATACCATATCATGCATCTATAATTGTAAGGGGATAAATGGCACAGTATTTGGGCAAAGGGTGGGATTTTTTAAAAATTCTTCTAAAAATTCGGACTGTAACATTGAAATGATTTGGAGAATTTCCTTTTGAATAAAACACACCCACTATAATTAGACTGATTAAGACATGAAGAATTATGCAGGCTGAGGTGGCTGTTAATCAAAGAAAATAAATGTGTCAGGATGTCAGAGTACAGTGGGACAATGTATGATGTCAAAATAGAGCAAAAGAAATTGTGGGATTATGGTGTCTGGTCATGAAGAATGTATATATTAAAAAAAAGTTTTGTTTCACATTTTGATCTCTCATGTATTTTTACTTTTAATGTTTCAGAAAGTAGAAATGTCCACCTAAACAGAACGGTCATTTGGTGTTAATGAATCTGCTGTGCTTAGTGATCACAACTACTCCTTTAAATTTACAGAAACCCCATCAGAT
>JAOTRI020137044.1:0-21355 GCA_028564885.2 Zoanthus sanctaehelenae
GGGTACATGGGCGTGCTAGGTGGGGTGACGAGAGGTACCCATAGGGTACATGTGCGTGCTAGGTTGGGTGACGAGAGGTACATATAGGGTACATGTGCGTGCTAGGTCGGGTGACGAGAGGTACATATAGGGTACATGTGCGTGCTAGTTTGGGTGCTTGCGGTAGAGATTACTGACAGTTTAGCCTGGCTGCAACGCACACTTGACTCGGTTTGTTTGGAAAATGATTCGTTTCTGAAGCAGATACTTGAAAACATAAACAATTATATTGATGTTGATAAATTAATCTCGCGCTTGTCCTACTCCCTTAGTGTTTAATATAGAGCGATAATACAAAATATCTAAACGTTTACAAAACAAACTTAGGAATGTATTACCATTCTCAGTTATTTCTTCATTTTTTATCGACTCCTTATTAAATGCATAATTTCTCTCTCGTGGAATAACATGTAACGTACTGAAGCAACCTGAAATGTAGAACCCTTCGGTCTCGATATATGTATTTTTAAATAAAAACGTGCAATAAATTCGCTGATGTTGTTGTTGTGTGAAACAGTTTGTTTTAGATCATTTATTCTTTAGGTTTTAGTAACACGAATTAAGTTGTATTATGATTCTTAACTTTCGAACATTAAATGATAATATATACAAGCTAATCTAAAAATTTCTAGTGAAGATAGACAATTAAGCAAAAGGAGAACGATCCCAATCCAAGGAAGACCTCGTCGACCTGGGGTTAAAATGAGCTAGGAACTACACTTAGGACTTCATAAATACTAAGAAGCTATCAAACCCCCTTTTCAAGAACAAAAATGTCTTGTAACTTCCATAATAACCCCAGGTTGAAAACAATTAATGCTTTGGGAATTTGGACATTAAAACTTAACATATGGAATCAACTTGTTCTTTGGTAATACATGCACACATCTTGTAAACATCACATCGCTTTCTTGTCGAAAAAAGTCAGGAATTTGCATATTTTTGCTTCCTAGTTTTTGCCAATAAAAAACAATTTCAATTATTGTAAACAGGGTATTTTAAAAGGAAATCGGACAAAGGAGTGAATGCCATTATAACAGATCAAACATAAAAACTGAACAAAAACGGTGCAAAGAAATGGAAAATAAATTTCTGGACGTGTGAAAAATGCTTAGCAAACCACTTGAGTTAATTATACTCTGGTGACAACTTTCGTTAGAGTAAAATCTCAAAAGACATCATTTAATATTCCGATGTTTATTAAAGTTGATTAAGAACATATAAATGTAGTAAAGGCAAATTAATAACCAGCTGTAGGAGTATCAATAGAGATCGTATATACTAGACGTCCAAATCATGAGATCGATTTCAACCAATCACGCACGCAGATTTTTTTAAATTGGTTAAAAGATTAGTTTTTACACCTTTTCTAACTTAGTAACTTTAACTTCTAGTAATCAGAAAAAATCGTTTACCATCCTGGTTTGCAGATACACTCCCCACAATTCAGAGTTCCATTACCACCACAATCGGGACTGTCGATAACCTGTCAAAGGGAATTAAGCGTATTGGGATGATTTATAATAATAATAATAATAATAATAATAATAATAATAATAATAATATTAATAATAATATAATTACAATAATACTTATTATAATTATAATAATAACAATAACAATAATAAACCTATACAAGTTTTTCCATCAGGGCTTTTCAGAACCTGTTTACAAGTATATACAGTTGAGTTCAGAAAGCTGAGGCTCCTGATTGGTGCGGCTTGGGTGTCCTTATTTCCAAGTGCCACAGATCACAGTACTGTGATTATTTTTTTGAAAAACTAAAGTCGAGGAAGGCATGGAATGAAAAAGCCTAAGATTATTTAGGGTTTGGTATTTTAAAAGACACAAACGGAATTTAAAATTTCGCAGTACCTGACAAAATATCAAACAGGAAAAAAAACCTGTATATAAATACTGTGGTTGATTCGTGAGATGTCTGATTCGTGTTGTATTACAAAATAAATTTATATATTAGTAAAAAAAAAATTAAAAATTGAAATGTTATAGATATTATTTTGGTGGAGTGATACAAGCGAATACAACAATCCTAAGTTTCAAATTTTGCAAGCGCAAAGATTACATAGGTGACCTGACCTTTCCTCGGATTGCAAAACCTCAAGCTAAATTGATATTCCATCTAAAATTTCACCCTTGCAGCCTTTTCGTCGTGATGAATGAAAGAAAATTTCCTTTGCATTAGGATTTCTTTGATTAAAATTTGCAAATTTAACTTTAAAAATAAATTTACAAAGCCTGCATTTGTCAAAAGGATTCATCGAAATAATATTTTTACTTTGAAAAGTTTGACAAGTAAACACGCTTAATTGTTTGTCTTGATCCAACACGTATAATGCTGCTGAGACGAAGGGAAATTTGATTGGTCAATCCAGTGCGAACTGTCAAGTGGGTAGTTTCCAAAATCCCAGGTATGGTCTCCAAGGGTTTCCTTCCCCCCACCCCCCACCCCTTCCTTTTGCTTTTTTGCAACGGAAACGCTTGGTACGTAGGCTATGGAAGAAACAGACCACATCATTGGGATCACAACCCTAATCTTTGCAAAAATTGTGTGGATATAAGACTATACATGATCACTGGACGTAACGCTAATATAGGAAACAATTTGTTGAGTAAGCTCATCTTGCGAATGTTAAAATATTGATGTTTTAAAATAGGGAAACTTGAACAGTACTAACATACAATAAATAGCTACCGTGGTTACAGCAGGAATTCAATACCGATCGCATGAAAATATAGTTACTGTAGCATTTAAACTATAAATAATTTGTAAAGAGCACGATTTTACTATTTATGACACGAAACTGTAATCTTGTGTTTACCTGTTCTTTTTTCTTCTCACACTGACAATCACAAATCATCGCAAGTTTAACATCTACATCACCAAAGGGTGTCTTCAGAGGAAAACTGTTGAATGATTTTGAGAATTATTTAAACACCTTCCAGCAATGCAACAGCCCTTAAATCTGCATCACAAGTAAAATCCCACTGCCGGTTAGCAAATAACACCAAGTACTTTATCTCCGTACAATACGCAGGTTATTATCTCCGTACTTGACGCAAGTTATTATCTCCGTACAATACGCAAGTTATTATCTCTGTACTATACGCATGTTATTATCTCTGTACAATACGCAGGTTATTATCTCCGTACTATACGCGTGTTATTATCTCCGTACTATACGCATGTTAATATCTCCGTACTATACGCGTGTTATTATCTCCGTACAATACGCACGTTATTATCTCTGTACTATACGCATGTTAATATCTCCGTACTATACGCGTGTTATTATCTCCGTACTATACGCATGTTATTATCTTCGTACTATGCGCAGTTATTATCTCCGTACTATACGCATGTTATTATCTCTGTACAATACGCTTGTTATTATCTCCGTACTATACGCTTGTTATTATCTCCGTACAATACGCACGTTATTATCTCCGTACAATACGCATGTTATTATCTCTGTACTATACGCATGTTATTATCTCCGTACTATACGCACGTTATTATCTCCGTACAATACGCATGTTATTATCTCTGTACTATACGCTTGTTATTATCTCCGTACAATACGCATGTTATTATCTCTGTACTATACGCATGTTATTATCTCCGTACTATACGCATGTTATTATCTCCGTACTATACGCGAGTTATTATCTCCGTACTATACGCAAGTTATTATCTCTGTACAATACGCCCGTTATTATCTCCGTACAATATGCAGGTTACTATCTCTGTACTATACGCACGTTATTAGTTGGATAATAAATATTCTTAGTTGCAAATAAGGATACAATAACAGTTTCAGATGTTAATGAATTAGTTTGACATCTATACTGCACGAACTACATCAACGTTTTTCTTTTTTCAATAAGCATTGAAAACTGCAGTAAAAGGTATGTTTGCAAGTATGACAAAGCTACACATTATATACATGTAAATCCTTTGGCCCACTCATTTCCAACAACAAAAGAAGCAATTTTTTTTGTTTTTGAGAAAGATAGGTATCTTTTTTTAAGGTATCTTAACATGCTATGCAGACAGGAATGTGAGTGACAATGACTCTCAAAAATCACATTCCCGGCTTAGCCTTTAGTCAATTGTCAGGTTTAGTTTCCTGCAAATAAACTTTGTGAGCAAAAAAAGGTTAAATATTTCTTCATAAAGCTACATAAACAATCAGAACAATCTCTTGTTTGGTCCTTCCACGTCTTTTCACGTTTTAATTTTAGCAGTGACGTAACTATAACTTATACGTCAAGGTGCTGCGCCCGTTACATTCGTGTACGTGTAGTTGTTGTATTTTCTGTGCGAGTGAAACGCGTAGCCTATTCGGAATGCAGTGTAAGCTTTGGATGTAATTAGAAACGATAGCGGTGTGATACATAAGATCAGCGGTTCAAGTCCATACCGAATCGAGGATCTTTACACCGTTTTGCTAATGAAAATTCTTGTTCTCCCTAGTCTTCTGTGGGGAAACAATGCGACCGACCAACACAATTTGCCCCCAGAGAGGACTGGAATGAGCAAAAATTCATATTAACAAAATGGCGTATTCAAGGATGCCACAAGCACTTCAATACACAAGATACAGTACATGTTTTCAGCGGTTCAAAATTAAATACATTAATGGAGGAAATGGAACAGCCTACTGTATCTAATGTGATAATACAGATCAAAAAAAGGAATAAAAATAAAATAGATATAAAATTTTTAAACAAAATAAGAACGATCTACAATTTGGCTACTCTCTTCTAAAAGGTTTCTTTAAGAGTCTCATGCTTAAATGTATTAATATCTTTACAACACTGAAAGTCTTTTCATCGTTTATTCTATGCAAGAGAAGTTCAGTTCTTACGACGTACAGCAAACTTTCAAGCTTTACCTGATGTTTTCTTCCAGACACTTGTCCACAGACACAGACACATTGAACTGAACCTAAAATGTAACAACAGATTTCAACAACACTGCAACTGCACGTCCGGAGTAGTTTGAATCTTGTATTCAGTTTACCGGTAAACTTTCGACAAGAAACTATCATTAGGATTGCGCTTAAGAGATATCCAGAATTAAAAAAGATTAAGACAAAGTTTTATGGGGCTTATTTTCTTATCTATCAAGCAATTTTACTTTATTCTATAAATCTAGTGTTGTTCCAAACTGGGTAACATAACAACATTCTAATTATTGACCTAATAAGTAGACACATTTCAGTGATATACTTTAATAACCATCTCTGTCTTTTGTCAAGAAGAGTCACGGCACTAACTTATCTATCAAGTAGCATGTTCCAAACTGGTTAACATGACAAATTTCTAATTAGTGATCTAGAAAGTAGACAAACATTTCAGTCTCTTGTTATGAGCTGCCACTGCACTCACCTCGGAACCAAACTCGACATTTGTGCAGACTCCCTGGTTTTTTGTAATCGAGCCATCTCTACAAGACAATTGAGCTTGCATAAATGTTGCACAATACAGTACAAAATAACAAATTACACATGAAAACGCCTGTTTTCATAGTATTGGCACCAAAAATTTACATATTATTTAACATTTCTTATGGTATCTTGCATCTAAAAACTTCTGATTATATTTTATATGTACATATATTTATCCCATGGTTAAAAAATACAGCCACTCAGAGGTCTGGAAAGCCGTTGCATATTCTGCAATATCCAACGGGAAGAGTTATACCCGGCTTTCCTGCCATTCTTTTACCAGCGACTATCAACAATCACTGTGTGCGAACGTTTCAGGGCGCCAAAGTTGTCATTCAACGTTGCGAGAGTTATTTGTTTATGGAGACATTGGAAGTGGACAGGAAAATGATGCAGAACTACCAAATAAGTTAGGGACCATTTTTACAGGGAGAGTGGGGGGAGGGGCGGTCGTTTGTAAATTACCTATGAAAAATTTTTCATGACCCTCATAATTTTCCTTTAAAGATTTTATTCAGTAATCATAGTTCCAGAGCTGTATAAAATATTCAGTGCCCCAGCATTTTTTAGGAGGGTCCGGGGCCCTGCTTCCCCCCGAACATTTTTCAAATTTCCATCCTTTGAATAGCTGAAAATGCACCAAATTTACAAAATCAGAACAAATAATTCAGATTTAGAAAACAAATTTTACCAAAGCAACTCGTCGTTAAATGTCAGTCACGTAGATCTTAATGGCAGCAATTCAGATTTAGATATCATAAGCCACATAGCTCTTTGCTGCCTTTCTCATTCAAGTCAACTATGTGTCTCGTGAAAAAAATACTATTCTAAGCTTAGATTATTGTTTAATACCATTATGTAAACTAGCATGACTGTTTTGTTTTCTTTAAAACTTTTCTTTCAAAATTTTTACCGTTGAAAGTGCCTAGGTTCACGTCAAGCTGGCGACTGGCCAAATGTGCAGTAGCGGAAATAATTTTGTTCAGTTCCACTTATACAATATAACTGAGGAATATCATCATAATCAATGTTAAATTTCTAATTGTCAGGTAACAAAATGTATGTAAGCCATGCAGTGCTTACAGTACCTGGCTTACTGGCACATGTGCCTCTAACAGAACAGGCTTTTAAAGTTTACCTATTCATAGTTTTCTCAGTAGTTTTAGTCATTGTTGAGGCAGAATTTAATATTTTGGCAAAATTACAAAATAATTTTTGTTCGGCTACACTTATTTCTTAGGAATGCCCCCTCCACTTCACTTTTATATTTTTGAGAAGAACCCCTTCCTCTACAATCGAATTTTTTCGGATGCTCCTCCTAAAGAAAACATCACCCGTCCCCCTAACCATAAAAATAAATGGTCGGACCTTAGTTGTACTTTTCAAGGCATCGAAAAATACCACGCAATGCTGTATGATAATATACATAATTACTAGTAATTGTCGAGCTCTTTCTACTTACGGACAAATGGATGTGAACGTGACCGTTACTCCTTCGGGTGGAGAGGCAGATATCGTTTGAGTCTTTGCGATATTCTACACAAAAGGAAGGCTTAATCAACTGCATCATAACATTAAAACCCCTCAATACGTGTTTTTAGTTTTTCTCTTTGAAATTATATATCATATATATATACTCAAGCTGACTTGGGTTACATTTTCAGTACAAATACTTGCACAAGTAATGAGGTACTTTAGATTTTATACGAAGAATACTATCTTTTTCTTTTTTTGTTCTATCTCTGGATTCAATCATTTTCGTTACTTATCGGCTACACATTTACACTGTGTTACTCCTTAATGTCTTATAAATGTATTGCTTTAAAATATCATATTTAAACAAAAAAAGTAATAATACTAGTATTTTAGAAAAACATTAGAAACGGTTTGATTTTGGGTACACGTCAATGAAATTTATGTTTTGTAGTCGTTTTTCTAGGGTTTGCGCAAAAAAGTACACGTTTAACGTACATGTCAAACTTTATCGGATAAATCACTTTTCTCCTTACAATCAATACCATTGCCATCTTGATCGTCAACAATCCTTCGCAGAAACAAGCCGCAATACTCCACTTACCAAATAAGCATCTTTAATTAACCCCACAATGTTGCTAGAGTCAGCCTCTTTTCTCTCTGCCCTTGCTCTTGACTCCGGACCAAAAAAATCGACAACATCCTGTCAAACCAAAATCAAAGAGAGTGGAATAAATCATCGATATATATATTTTTCAAATCGATAACAATAGGCCTTCCGTTGGCATATCGAGTTCTTAACAACTGAGTGAACAACAATAGTCGCATCAACAATACTTGTGTCCAAGACTACAAACTCAGGAATCGATTCATGAGTACATGTGTGTATGAACACAAGGAATTTCATTCTTAAGAGCGAAACGAGTGGCCTCCTACAACGAACACGGTGTATAATCACTGGCAACAAATATGCGATCAGTGGTTCACGTCGACACCGTATCAACTTAAGGATGTCACTTGCATTTGATACACACGACACGTGCGATCAGTGATTCGAATTCATGGTAAGGCACTGAGAATTCTCGACATGCCCATAAATACCGAAAATAGAACACATTAGTCACTACAACAAAACAGTGTACTCACAGCACTTAGTTTCTAATAGAAATGGCTAGTTTTTCAATATGTTTTCATAGCCTTGGTATGCTATTTATGTATGTTAATTTTGGAAAGGAAATCATTAAAAAAGTATATCTCATTTACCTTGTAAATCTGCACTGCTTCTCTCACAACCGCAAAGATGGGAACTAATTTAGATTCTATAATAACATCTCTCACGTGCCCCAATGATGGGTAATCCTACACAAACAATTGTTGAAGTTAGCCCATAAATTATAAGGTATGTATGTTGTGGTTTAAAAATTTTTTTGGTTCAAATTTTTTTTAAACCAGTTTATTTTTGTCAAACTATTTTATTTTTTTTAAAATTATTTTATTTTTTTAAAACCAGTTTATTTTTTTAAAACCAGTTTATTCTTCTCATATCACTCTCAGACCAGTAACTAGTGATTCCTAGAAAAATTGGTATGCTGGCAACGGTTGCTTGCGTGGTCAAGTGGGGATGAAGCAGGACTACAGATCCAAACAAATCCAAAAGTCAGTAGTTCAAATCTTGGTGTATTCCGGATTAAAAGAGAAAAAAAGAAAATAATGTTGAGGCATAAGATGGTAATACCAAGAAGAGAAAAAAAAGGGAAAAACAAGAAAATAAATCAAAGAAAAGATAGAAGTAAAAAGAAAGAGATAAGTTGGTAGGTGGGGACTGAGAGGAGTCGTAGGAGGAATACGAGGAAGGGATGTTCCAATCAGTTCTTCGACACTCTTAAATTAAAATGAAAGCCTTTTTTAAGACTGCTCACAAACCCGTTATACAAAAATTAAACCAGTTTTAAAAACTTTAAACTAGTTTGAAATTTTCAATCGAAAGTACAAATTCAAACCACAACATATATAACGTTAAAAGGAGCATTTAACCTCCACGATCCAGTTCAAAAGCTTGTCAACACTAATCCCCTCTATTGTTAGCAACAGAGAAAGACTTGAGTTTTTACAAGAAACATAAAACTTTTCTAGCCCTGATATGGCATTAATGCTTGATGCTTGTGGAAACCCAATAAATGCTACCACAAGTTTCGAGCAGACGTTTGAAAGCAACCTTCCGTAGATTTTTTAAGACGTTTTTCAGACCTTTATATCACAAACAGGTTATGTGACAGAGGTTGGATAGGTCGAGCTTATGTTACTCATGTCACAAAATAATACAGTCTTTGATTGAAACAAACAAAACAGAACTACAACTGAACAGTGCATGGATACATTGAAACTGAATCTTGCATTTTGAGCGCCTCTATATGCTGACATAGGAACACTTATACCAGACTTTTAAGAAGTCTAAAACTTAAGATTGTTTTCAAAATTCTCTGCATTGGTAGGATTTTCCAGATTTTTTCCAGTTTTCCAGATTCTGTGCGAAGGCAACAAAAACCAGTACTGAGACACTCGCAATATCTTATCTAATTGAACATTTTTTAATAAAGGTTAAAAGTTTTTACTTGAATAAAATATTTAAAAGAAAGCAAAATTTCAGTAACATTATCGTGAATGCAAAGAACAGTAGCCTCAAACACAAAAAATAAAGGCTGCTTGCTGAAATAAAAAGAGCCTGCTTACCATTATCTTACCAAGCAATATTCTTCCCACACCAAAATCTAATTACAATATTTGTTTGCATTCCAGCCTGGATCCTTTTACCGTTTTATGTTCACGAATCTCATCCAAAGCCAAGATAAAACATTTACAAATCTCTTAAAAACTAAATGAGAAGTGATTTTCTTATTAACAACTGTTGTTGTCACTACTAACATTCTCATTACTGAAGCTCTCTCTGAAATCGCTATGAGATTATTCTTTTACCTTCGTTTTGTACAATGTGAAAGTGATACAAAGACTATGGAAGATCAATGACGACGAGTAGAAAAAAACAGGCCGAAAAGCCTGAAAGAAAAAGTGCTGACTCAACGATCAAGGAATGGGCACGTAGATTTACAAACAAACATGAATTATTCTAACTACAAAGTCTTATATTAAATTGATAGAACAAAGCTCACCATAGTTAGATCCGCGGTGTATGCTCCATTCTCCACGTGACATTTACCATCATTGGGTGTGACAATGCCTCCAAGCTAAAAAAAAACTCTTATAAAATTTAATCAAATTTTAACTCAAATCTCAAACTATAAGTAAGCGCTTTCCCCACAATGCTTCAGGTGGCCTTTTGCAATATCTTTCAAGAATGAATTCTCTCGTTTTCTCACATGTTGATGTACAAGTGGCAATCGCGCGCACCTCAAGGCGAGTAGTATTACTTCGTATCTAGGACATGTACAAGTTTTAATACTGATTATAAAAATTCTAACGGACGAAATGTTGTTTTCGCAAATAATGCAAATTATTCTGTGAATATTCCATTGCATGTTATCAGCACCTTTTAAACATTTAATAAATCGAACACAATCTATGATAACTTCTAGTTTGTAGTCTCATATTGTCAAAAAGGATTGAATACTGTACTAAACCTAAAATAAGTTTCTCATTGATCACACTTCATGTATTTTGTCTAACTTTCTGAATCCATGCCATTGGAATAAACATACATTAACCGACTGCTCAAAGTAATTCCCCAGCGACGAGAATCATAAAATAAGGCGAAGTCAAAACTCGTTGCGTCGCGCAGCGCTGTAGAGATCTACACCACTACAATTCAAATACAAGGAAAGAAAAACAACAAAGCACACCTCAATGTGAAGAAGTGTAAAATTCTAAATTATCCCAGTTAAATAAAAAAGCAAAAACTTAGAAATGAAATAATTATGCACATAATTAGTCAGACAGTGACTTAATTTTCTTTTCGAAGGAACAAAAACTCAAAGTTTCATCTAATTATTTCAGTACTTTTTAGCTAAAATTTGATGTTAACTTTACAACAGCTTGTTACAATGCAAAAACAGAAGTGAAGTAGAATTTGTACAGAGTGCCTCAATTTAAGACCAATACAAATATTTTTTGACAGCTTTTTACTCCGTTTTCAATTCAAATAATTTATAATTGCCTTCATTAATTTTTGTCTTTTTATTATTACATACATTGACCTTACAAGTATAATTAAAAATGGCTTGGAGTTCCGGGAAGCCAACAGGCTTTTATTGAACGGAATACCTCATAATTTAGAACTGATTATACGATAATGATAAAAATTTGAATACGATATGCGAGCCAGTTATTTTCCTTGCAAAAAAGATTTAAAATTTTTTGAGTTAATGAAATTGGAATAGCATTAAGACCTTGAAATAAGATCGTAAATTGCTTGATATTTGATCGAGATTTTTAAGGGCGAAGTTCGGAAGCTGACCTAGTTATGTATTTGGTTTCCAGTTTAGCTTCAAAACAGTGCAAACTTACAAGACCATCTCCTGCAAAATGGTAGCCATCGTCCGTGACAATAAGCATCATCCTAAGAGCATCTTCCTTCTTTTGCCAACCAATCAACTGTAAATACAACCCAAATGCTGTAAGAATAAATCATACACTTTTATACACCACGTATTGCCATCATTCTTTGCTCTTATTTGAATAATTCATTATCATAGCAAAATTCCAGGACTTTTTCAGGTGTGCTAAATATTTTGAACGTCTCTACACATACGAGAGATACTAAAATACCATCGCTCTTTCTTTTCTTGACAAATACACACTGTTTCTTAAAGCAAAAGAAAAACTGCAGAAAATATACATTTAATTCATTATGCTAAATGGCAACGCTCAACAATTTGTTACAAAATTAATGGCACAATTGATAGGCAAAAGAATATAAAGCTCTTATACGCGAAAACATGTGATAACCAGGTAACAAAAAACATAAGTTCAGCAAAAATGCACACTTTCATCGAATCCTTTATTTTCGAATCGAGATTATGCCAAGTAAGAAAGTGATTCAGGATCGGAATTTAAAAGCCCGTTGAAACAGATCAATCGTGTTGGTCAAACATAATCTAACATTGTTGGGTGGAGTTGGAAGGTGCTTGATCAGTGTTGGATCCTGGAGTGTATAAATGAATCCAGCACTATCCAACAATTTTGGATCACGGTACCAGACCATTATTTTTTGTAACAAAATTGTGTATTTTTGATCAAGTGAGCGTAAATGTTGGAAGACGTTTGATGAGCAGTTTGAACAAAGTCAAACTTTACCCAACATCATCCAACACTGTTCAACACTATCCAATATAATTTATTTGTTTCCGCAAATCAGATGGGTTAAACATGTTGCAACCAACAATGTATGATGATATTTGATCTGTGTAAATGGACCTTAAGCAGTTTTTCATTTTCTAGACCTTCAACAAAAAATCCCAACATTTTAGGATTTCTAGTTTTGCAAGTAGGGTACAAAAGCTGCAAGGAATGTACAACCATTGATGTTAATAGTGCCAACAAACAATTTACAGATTTGCTTCATTTTTTTTTATTAAAATGTTCAAGGTTATTTTGATTGTCCAGTCCTACCTTGTCGCACGTTGCTGCTTGCATAATTGCATCCAATGCGGCTTCTGGTTGGTCAACATTTCCTGATATATTGACAGCCTTGATGGAAGTCTGCAAAGTTTGGTTTAATAATTAATCGTCTTTTTCTTTAACTGCACTGTTTTAAAAAATTATTCTAAAAAATATGGTAAAAAAAATAAATTAAAACAGAACATTTACCATTTGCTTGGAGTTCTTAAGAAACACAGAGCAAAGTAGCAGCGATAATTGTCAAACACACAATCCCAACTTTATGTTTAGTGCATGTTCATTTCAACTTCAATTAAGAAATGAGAAAGGAAGAAAAGACAAGAACTTTGTGAAACATATTATTTTTTCTTTAAAGAAAATGTCAAAAAACTTCATCTTTGCCATTATTCTATGTGACAGTCGTGAACCTCTTTTTTATCTAAAGGAAAAACCCACTCATAATTTTGAATGGGAACTTTTAGCAACTGTGCAACATTGGATTAGGCGTAGATTAAGTGAAGCGTTATACATTACATACCAAGAAGACAACACTGATGATGAATTCAACACAGTTCTGAAACGTTTAGTTGTTTTAGAGCGAAACAATTTTACCATTTTACCTGATTTTAAATATATTTTTATTTTTTTATAAGTACAACACGTTCCTCTTACCTTAAACTTTTCAATATCTTCACTAAGGTTTTGGGCATGTTTAAAATTGAAAGTTTTGTATTTTTTCATGCTGAAATAAAGTGTAAGTAGAAAATGTGAGTCAGATTATGATACTTGATGTTAACAAGCGTCTCCGTTGGTTTTTGACCAGATTTTCTATTGTGGCTCGCAAAAAACTGGGGCGAGAGCAAAAGAGGGAGAGAAGGGAATTAAGGGAATGAAGAAAACGCCTAAGGACAAACCCTCCCCTTCCCCCCCCTTGGGGCTTTTTGCAACGTGTAAAAATACATTTGTGCCTTAGTCCGAAGGGATTCACGTTAATTTTTGACTGACTTAATAAATCGATATACTAAAGGAACATAAAATGACTACAAATGATCCCGCATTTTTCAAGAAAAGCTACGGGCGATACGGCAATAGATTGCCCCTGACATTGTAGTATTGCAACTTGTGTCAATTTTACGCAACATTTTGTAATGTTTTGTTCAACTAAAACAACTAAAAACAAAATTTAAAATTGGTGATATGCTGCTGGGTAATATCATATTATAAAAATTATGTTTTCCCAACAATAAAAGTTTTAAGACTTTAAAAATTAAGCTTTGGGATTATGCGTCCACCGTCAGGATAAATGGTAATACAACCAAACTACACGGAACTATTTATAGCAATATGTAATAAACTAACACCATTAAGAATTGTACGAAACATTAGTTATGATAATACATTTTTCTCAATACTTAAAACAATAATATCAAAATGATATTCTATAAAACTCTGGCAATGTTCTTCCATTGTCTCTACTTGCAATAGATTTTTGGATTCGTTCAATCATCCAAGCTTCTTTTTTCTTTTAAACCAATGACTTTCTTTGTTAATAATGTTATACTATTGTGCCAGTCAACTGAATTGTTACTTTCATAAACATGTTCTGCTAAAGCCTTTTAATTCAAAAATGGTAAGCCTCCTGTATACAACAATACTAGTACTGTGTCAAAACAAATTTTCATATTATTTCAAAGCCCTCCATAAAATTATTAAAGTAAAATATTAGAAAAACAACTGTGACGAGTACAGTTTTTAATTACCAAGTACTTATAAAAGATAGATTACTTCATTGTTGAACTTGGTCAGTGCGTATGATTTATATTCACCAGTTGCAGAGGTACAAAAGAGCTTATAAAGAAAGAGTATGCCTCAGACACTTTTCACTCAATTAGTTCGATTTGTATCACTTGTTAAAACCAGCTGAATCATTTCTTGTTATGTTCGTTATTTCTGCTACGAAAGGAATACTTTTCTCTTATTGATAATATTGAAACTCTTTAACTCGTACCATATGTTAAGGCAAGTTTTGGCCGGTTTAGGAGTTAACCATTTCCCGTCCAGGAAGTTTTTTTGTTTTGTTTTGTATCAAAACAATCAATTAGCTTTCTCTAATCCATATTAGGCATTGCCATGGAAACATCCCACGTTGTGTAGTACCCAGGGATCGTGTTTTTAGTTTGTGAGGCGATGGCGTCGTTGAAGTGTCTTGTCGCTGCTGTAGCCGCCGTTAAAAGTGGATTTTTGCTAATTTTGGAGCCTTTTTTGCCTCTCTTCACTACTGGATAGCATCATAAAGCTTAAAGGTAGCATTTGAGCTTACTTGTTGAAAGAAACCAGCGAGGTGTCACACTTTTTAGCAATTTTTACGGCATATTTTTACTCGGTGGGTTTCCACAAGAATTAAGTTGGCTTTGAAGCTCCAAGAGAGGCAAATTCACTGAGCAGCCAATACATAGTTTGGAACTTGTAACGACCGAGGAACACTCCAAGCATAAAATTTTGCCAGAGCTCCGTGGAGGCTCTAGACTTTGTAAAAAATAATTAGTGCGCGCAAGAAATGCTGTCGGTCCTTGTCAAAATTTTCGTAGAATCCCAGAATGCATTTGGGTTGTGAAAATGGCGGGAAACACGTTGGGGAAGATTGGAACAATGAAACGGCTGTAGCTCTATCCGTAAACTGAAAAAATGCTAAAAAACTTCACAATATCTCAGTATTAGATCTGAATTTTGATATGAAAGCTGTTTTGTTTGCTGGGAACTAAAATTTCATCAAAAAATCATCGTTGGTTTTCCTGGTCCAAAAACGACGCAAAACGGTCGGTATTTTTTCAATTTTTGCACTTCAGCTAATGACCTTGTGCAGAAATGACAGTTTATTATTGCATCACTGGCCTTGTAAACTTAAAGAAACTACTAAAGTTTGCTTTAAAACCAAAGTCAAAACATCTTTAATTTCTTTTGTTTAGCAAAGATTGAATTTGTTAACTTAGTAAGTATTATAATAGCGGTTGAGGGCGGTGTAGCTGGAAAAGGGTTAATGCGTGAAAAACGAGTTCAGTAACTTCTGAACCTTAACGGATTTTCAAATAAAACAAAACCAGAAAAACGTGATGCTAGTTTCCAAGATAACTGGCATCATTCACTTAAAAAGTGCTTATACGCTACAAAAATAGTCAAAAGTGAGCTCTGCGTTTTGCTAAATTAATAATCACAGCTATTTAACCTTTTTGAAAGGCCTAAAGAACATGAAATGTCTTTGTCTTGGGTCGTAAGATGAAAAGAAATCCTGACTAATTTACATAATTCTCAGTGACTGATGATTTAACTCTTTTTCAGCCGTGGTTCATGATTCCAAATTCTTCTTCCACCACCAATAATCTTAAGAGTTGCACATTCAAAATTTTGGCCATCAGTTTATCTCGAATTATAAGCATTTACGAATATAATCGCCTTGCGAAAGTTAGCTTCTCAAAAAGGGATCCTTTGGATAACTCATACCGTACATAGTCGCTTATTTCCGAAATATTACTTTAGGCAAATATGTATTGATTGTGTTATTTTTTCTGTCTTTGTCAGAAGCTACTCGCAGTTGTGTTATACCTAATCTCACTCACGGAAGCATCATATTCAGATTGCACAAAGGTGTCAGTGTCAGTTAATTCAAGGCAGTGCAACAGTGGAAACTATTTACGAGCACGCTTGCGACTGAAATCTTCTCCAACTATAATAGATGCTGGGGGGCGGAAACCTTACAAAAGAAGAACAGGTAAAACTGAATTCTTTCTATTGATTAACTATGCTTGATAATATACTAATCAGATCCTTTCAAAAAGTTTGAGCAGTGACTAATTTTATCACCTTTTTTCTAAACTAAGCAGTCGTGTTTTGAGTTGGAATATAATAGTCAACCAAATAACCGAATACTCAGTTGTAGTTGAGGCCGATATTATTTAAACTAACATTATCTAATTCTCAAACTCTTGTAGTTCTGACAAATTAAGTTGCTAGCACTCGAATGCAGGAAATCGTTAGTGCTTTCGATTTGCAATGGCGGGAACTTTTTCAAAATGGTTTCAAGCATGTACAAGTAGATGTTAATTAGGTCTGACAAAATTTCTAAACTTTTGAACCAGATAGTGGAAACTGTCATTCATGGGATGCTATTTCTAATTACCAGCAGGAATTCTATGATAAGTAGACAAAATTTTAAAACAATAAAACCCAAACTTTCAACGATTGGCAAAAGGTATTATAGGACAATGTATACGTTAAAGAATTTCTAAACATATGAGTTAGCTTACAATCAGTTTGTTCCCAGAGCAGACATTTTCATAAGTGAATCAAAAATTGAGAGGGGGACTTATTATAACTAGTGCACTTTTATTTGTTATTTTTTCTAAGAATATTGTTATTCAAATCAAGTCTGAGTATTTTTTTTTTTAGCATTCTCCATATTACTGATTCGAAAAAATTTTTTGATTTGATCAAATTCGCGATTTTCTGTGAATTTTTTAAATCGACAAGAAGTCCGAGTAAGGAGAGATCTGGGGCGAGTAGAGCTATGACGTCAATTCCAGAATCACATGAAGCGATACACCTCGAACTTCATCTTTTTGGTTGCTGGAACCAGCAGCAAAGCAAATTGTAGGTATTTCCTTCGCACGCAATCGAGAAACAACGAGTGAATTGTGTTGATTTCATTTAGATCGTGGGAATTAGGTTCTGGAAATGACGTCACTAGTTCCATTCTCCCGATGGTGGCTTTACTCGGACTTGAACGAAAATGGCGTCTTTTTTGGCGGGGTTTTCCACAATTCAAAAAATCACAGAAAATCGAGGATTTAACCAAATTAAAAATTTCTTTCGAATACGTATTCTGAATAGCACGAAAATTTATTTAAGACAGAAAAATTTTAGGGGTTAGGTACACTTTAACCGATTATGAAGTTTCTATTTTTAAAATAACTGCGCTATCAAAGAACTTCAAAGGTAACAGAATTGTATATACATGTACATGGCTATAAGTTGCCATTTAAGATTAGAGTGCCATTGAAATGAGATAGATCACGTAATCATCTCTTTTTTCGAATATAGCAATTCTATATGTTCTTAAAACAATTTGAGCGTTATATTAGCACTTATCTAAAAATATTCTTAAAATTTGTACAATTTAATGCTCAATATATATTCTTATAAAACATCAGTATTCTTTTAGAAAGAGTTTATGTACGCAGAAGCCCATAATTAGCAACAGCATGTGAAGTGTTAAGCTTTTTGTGCATTATGATTAACCAATGTATACCTCGAAGTTGCAATACCAATTTATAAACAACCTTTGACATAAAAGACCGAATTCGTTTATCTTTATAAGAACATAAAGACTTTTTGTTAGAAGTGTTATGGAAAATAATTTCGAGGTCAAAGAAGTTGTAAAAGTTAATAAGGCAACGTTGAAAGTTTTGCGGGATATATTTTTAAACACTAAAAATATTCATTTGACATGCATTATATGTTACATCTTTAACGTGTGATATTTAATGATGTTATATCTGTGTGATATACAAACTCTTAAGTTATAAGAAAGTTAATTTGTATTCATGTGATTTTCTTTATATATTTTGCAGAGTTTTATTTTTATGCACGGGACAATAGTTACATGAGCATCCATCTTGCTGCTGATCCACGGTACGCGATCGCAGAACAAAACGGTCAGCTCAAACTACTTAAAGTAAGTATATCCGATTGTCAAAGATATTCAAAATATCTTGTGGTTTCAATACCTCGCTTGGAAATAACAAGAAATTATTAAGTGTCGCTGAGGAGCCGGGGTGCTAATTTACTACAGAGCAAAGGGTTTAGCTCACCCCCCAATCTCATCTATAAAACTATGTTAAATGTTTGAAATATTGCTGAAAACAACTTATTTGATAATGACAATGATAAAGTGATGACAATAGTTATGATGACAATTGTGAGAATGATAATGACGATGGTTGGTATTATGACGTTTATGTTAATGTTGATAATAATGGTGATGATGATTGATATGATTTGATTAATAATGAGTAGATGAGTGATGATGAGGGTGATGATTGCGATGATGATGATGATGATTGCGATGATGATGATGATGATTGTGATGATAATGATGATCGTGATGATTTTATGATGATGTTAATGGTTATGATTATGTTTATGATAATGATGATGATGATGATGATAGTGATACAATATTTTTGATATTTTTACTGCAGATAAAGAGTATCTCTCAACCAGCTGACAAGTTCCTTTTCAAACGAGTGATCTATAAAACATATGAAACATTCCAATCCAAATCGAGTAAGCGTTATTTCGCCCAAACTAAAAACAATTGTTCTGCTTCTTTGATATTACCTAGTGAACATACACGTGATACGCGACATCAGTTTAAAGTTGCCTGCTCTCCTTATTCATTATATACAAGATGTTATTGCTACTCAAACTAAGAATTTACGGTTTTTGTCATTTTATGTTTCCATCGGTTAGAGAAATTAGATATTAGCCACATGTTGTATCCGGCTAAAATAAACTGTATTAATGAATAATATCTACAGATAACGAACGTTTCCTTCTTAGGTATTTATTTTTAAAAGTCCCGACAAGTTTTTTTTATTATTTAGACAAAAAGAACTCCGTTCGTAGTAATTAAGTTTCAAAAACTGAACCGTTATGCGGTTCCTGTTATGTTCAATGAGTTTTGGAAGTGTAAATAAGACATTTTGGGGGCTTAATGAATGAATGATTCTATTATGCTGTCGTAGTGTAATGAAGTAGGAGAAACTACTTGTTCAGTTACCCGGGTCGAATAGCTAAAACTGTTAATTGCAATACAATTATTTTCATTTACATTTTAAGACACAAAGAATAACAGATCAACTCAGTTATAAGTGTTTTGTTTGTCTTGTTTATCCTTGTAAGACACTAATGGAAGTGATCATGTAGGACGTCTTACTACTGTTACGTCATAGGTACCAGTCTCCTGCTGCTACATCAGATATATGTACCAGTCCCCCTACCACTCGATCAACATTTAAAATCTCTTCCAAACATTTTATACTTTTAAAACAGCTTACGTTGGTTCCAAATTTTTCATCGCTTATTCGCATTCTGACACCATATAGATGACAGCAGTTTATTAAAAACAATATAGGGACTTGAAATATCGGCAGGACGTGCGACGTTCGATCTTTATAACGTGATACGAAAACACACTTCTTAATAAAAAACGTTTTTTTTTATCAAAGTGGTTTTGAATAATTTTACGCCACCACAGGGATGGGGAGGGGAGCGGGTGGGTGGGTAAACGTAATCGCCCACATAAGTTTATGGTTTTGTGCCGCAATATAGGGTACAGTTTTCGAGCACTAGAGTCTTGCATAGGGTATCATACTTGTCTGTGGTCTCAACGTTCCGAGAATTCTACTTATAAATCAATTCAATTTAATTTTCTAGTCTGGTACCAGACCTTGGCTGACCTTCCCGTATGGTGTCCTTGTATGAAGATAATGTAGATAGTAAAGGGAATGTTGGTGGAAAGATAAGTAAAAAGAAAGTGTTAAAATCTATTTAAAAATTAATAAAAAAATATTTTTTTGTATAGCCTATGGTCCGGGGTAGCTAAGACAAAACTAAACGTTTTAGGTACTAGCAAAAATATCATATGAGTGTAAAATTTATTTATTACATCAGGTGGGTATATGTTAAGGGGGCTTAGAAATTCATTTCAGAGCAAAAATTTTTAGCGTCAAAATTTGTGGAAAAATTCTTGTGTTAGAAAATTCAAGTTACGAGTGAAAAACGAGCGAAAAACGGGATTATCATATGGTTTGAATCATTTAATATTTAAATATGGATTGTATATCTAATTATTAAAACATAAAGTACTCATTTAAACCTTTTTTTATACCTTTTCCTGTTTTTTGAAATAATATGAAAGAAAACAACGTAAAACTAAAAAACTAAAATGAAAAAAAAAAGACAATGACGTAAGTGCGTGCGTGTTTATATACCCTGTTAGCTGGAACGCATTTTCCCGCTTGAAATAATTTTTCCCGCTTCTACTGTCGTGCGGCGTGCGCACCACCGGTAGCTTTTGTGTGTTCATTAACGAATTGTATAATTTCAATCGTGATCGGCCGCCATGTTTGGAAGACGATTTTAACGTTCTTTGAAGAAAATATCAATGGAATTAATTTAGGAAATTGTGTATATAATAATTTTAGTAAAAAATTACTGTACGTTTCTTTTAAAACTTGGCATGGGCACTTGGAGTTTTTCGGTGTTTGGTACTTCGAATTAATTCCGTTTGGAATGATCATCGAAGATTGTTCTTTTTCCTGGTTTGATCTGATCTTTAACTACTTCATGCATTTTATGTAGATTTGGTTTAATTCTTCTTAGGGTCATGCCGTTGTAGTAAAATTGATTTGTGGATAGTAAAGTAGGAGATTATATATATTGTATATGTGTTTCATTTTATTTGTTATATTGTACAAAAAGGGTAGAGTACGAATGTATACTAATGAGAAAACCTATAATTGGAATTTGTATTTGAAAATTATTTGCAAAAGTAAAAATTATGCCAAAAGGATAAAAAAAATTGCGTATATATACGTAGAATAATTTATGTATAAAAAATTTATATTCATTTATAAAATAACCAAAATAGTACGCGCGCTGTGATTGGTTGAAAAACTGTGGTTTATTGTGCCGATAAACCACAG
>JAOTRI020137045.1:0-10988 GCA_028564885.2 Zoanthus sanctaehelenae
CGCGCTATCACAAGACTCGCTACTTTCCCTGTCTGTTTCATACTCTTCCTCTTGCTCCCATTGTGTTTCTGACATATCATTTTTAGCTGGAGTATCTTCTGTTTCTTTTGGGGCATCGCTCGTAAATGAATACAGGGAGTATGTAGACGGGTCGCTCATGTAAACACTTGGAGGCAGGGCACCAGCTTTGTCCTTTGTGATGTCAGAGCGCACAGTTCTTTGGCGAACTGGTCGAAATGGCTCCAGCCATTCCCGCATGAGAGTTTGGTCGTCTTTTGCCATACTAACGGAGGGTAGGGGCTGCATGAACGTGACATCGCTAAATTTCATCTTACATTCTGGATAACTCGTTTAATTGACATGACTTTCGACACAACAACACTTGACTTGCTGGCTCTGAGCTTTCCGTCTTCTCGTCAGCGAACTTTGGCGCCGCTGAATGGGAAAAGTGCGGGCTCTGGCTTGAGATTATGCAATGACGTAACTGTTTTGACTGTGGCGTGACTGATTTTAAATTTTTTATTACCAGCAGTATTTTGAGGTATTTTGACGATTTTCATCGCATTTTACTCATTTCTGGCTGAGTATACAACCATATTCCAGAAACGTAGATAGTTCTAGAGTTCGATTAACTGTTAACTCTTATTTTTTTCATAACACTTAACACTTATTTTTCAGCATTTTTAACACTTAACAGCACGATATTTGGGCTTTTAACTCTTAACTCTAAACCCCATCTAGACCCTCTCATTTGATGAGGACAAATTCCTTTGAATATCATGAAATGTGGAAGGCAGTCCATTTAAATAGTTTCGAAGATATGTTACACTTACAGCCTTTTCGCTGGTTACATTCGCCATGATGACTTTCAAAGGCCACACGAAACAGACCGATGACCATCATTACTGCCGTCCATTGGAAGTTTTGTATATTTCGCGATATTTCGCAATAAGTTTTATAAAACGAAATTAAACGTGTTATTTTTTTGTATTTAGTGAAAAGTTAATTATGTTAATCTATACTTGGTCAAGTTGGTGCTGTAGGTGTTATATATAGTTTTAAGTTCATGATGTATTTTTTGAAGTTTTAATTGACAAAAAGTTTCATATTTTACGTATACGAAGCTCTATCTAAGTTTCAATAAGTTTTATATATGCGCAAATACGTTTTATTTGTGGTAGTAGTCGGTTTATATATATGACACATGTTTTACATATTCAACAAGAGTAATTTTGATCCAAACGGCGCCCCATAGTTATCCGTTGTGACCCGTGCACATCTGTGAGGGTGCATGGGTAGGCTTTATAACGCTGGCAAAAGCCTGGTTTACTTTTTCGACGAAGACAGCCTCATCACAGACAAGATCTGGGTGTTGAAAGATTTTCAGATCACGCTCAATTACTCTAGTGGAGCCGGAAAGCTGCTACGTTCGCGGTGAGAGACCTTGTTTCTCAGAAAATTAAAGAGGGGCTTATTCCCGGATGCAAACGCCTTCTGACGACGGGCAATAAGTAGCTTGAGGTGAGAGGTTAACAGGGGTCGATCCGAATCGTGAACTTTAATGGAACGCACATAGAATGATAATGTCTAACCCATAATTGATGACTTGAGTCAGGATGGTCAGCTTTCCCTCACATGATAAGTCGGATGACAACAGATTGGACCACAGCACGTTAAAAAGAAATCAACCGACAGCTGCGATGTTACTTGGACGCTTATCTCTGGATTTGATGATTTTGCGTTTAGACTTTACATCAAAAGTTAAGTAAAAACCGCAATGATAATAGAATTATTTGCTAGTATTCTCTAAATGCATAGAATATGACCAATAAGGTTATAGCTACCAAAGCCGGCGTGGTCAGCGCAGTTATTAAGATCTTTGACTTGTCACCACAGGATCTCAAGTTTGATCCACAGCTCTGCGCTGCCAAGATTCGAGACTTTTCTTTTCCTCCAAAGCAGTATATGAATACCAGCAACTGCTGGGAACAGATGGATTAGTGTCCCGCACAGTGGGAGTCAAAGACCCTTTTTTAATACTACAGAAACTGGAGATTTCCCTCTTTTCTTTTTTATAAGAACACGAGGTTGAAAATCGCCAAAAATTAAAGAACATGTTAAGAACATGCTGAGGCTGAGAAAAGGTGAAGAACATTTGTTTATGATGAAATAATTCATACTATGAAATTGAAAATTTCGCTTGAGCTTTCATTTTTCATCAAGTTTTCTTTTGTACCAGCCACACAGTATTTTAAAGCTCAATACTATACAAAGTACAGGCCCGTAGCCAGGATACTTCGAGGAGGGGTTCTGGGCGTGGGGCCCAGGGGCCCGCCTACGGGCTCGGCGCGCCCCAGAAGGGGTTAAGGGGCGAAGCGATTGGTCAAATTGCCAAGACAACAAGCCTTATTAATATTCATTACTCATGAGGCTACAGACACCTCGTACGACCAGGAAAAGGCTCGAAGTAGTAATAAACAGTGCAAAAATGCCGCGCAAGTCTGTAATATATTACAATAGGTTTGATTTTTGCTAAGGGGGTTCGCTGGCAAAAGTGGGGTTCGCTCGAACCCCAAAAAACCCTTGGCTACGGGTCTGAATTACATGTTCAAATCTATGTATACAGAAAAGTACCACATTCGGTACATGTATTATCAGATAGATTGTCCAAAATCAGCGCAAACATCGCCTTCCCCAATATAATCGCAACACCTTAGAGATGCTACAAGTCAAGCTCGATGAACTTGAGGCCGCTGGTGTCTTCGCCAGGCCCGAGCAAGTCAACGTTCATGTAGAATACCTGAACATCTGTTTCCTTGTCAAAAAGCCTAGCGGTGGAATGGAATGTTGGACTGCCCGTGCTATCAATATGCAGACGATACCACATTCTATTTACACTCGAAAGTGTCTGCGTTAGCACAATGCTCTGTGGAACTCGATGCATGGAGTATTATCGAGATTAGGTGACTATTCAGAAAGTTCCAACCTTGCCCTCAACTGTTCAAAGACAAAATGGATGCTCATTTCTACACCTCAAATGGCACGCATCCATAATTTAGATGTTTGTTCAGTTCCAGTGGCCTGCCGCGAGATATCGTTGGAAAGGATCACGTTTACAATGTTACATGGGGTTCAACTAGATCAGAACCTAAAATGGAACGATCGTGTCAAGTCACTTCTCACATCCTGCAATGGAACATTGTCTATATTACGTAAACTTAAGAATTTGGCACCTTTTTATGTCAGGAAAAACCTAGCTGAAAGTCTTGTGATTGCAAAACTTGATTATGCGAGCACTGTGTTCTATCCCCTCCCGCAGTATCAGGTGACCGTCTTCAAAGGCTTCAAAACGCATGTGCAGGATTTGTCCTTAGAGAATATGCAGGTCCCGAGGATCTTGCCTACCTGAACTGGTTACCAATAAGCGAGAGGAGAGACTTTTTAAATATCCTTAAACGTACTCACATAGCGCTCCATAGCAGTGATTTTCCAGAATACTTATCATTGGAACTATGCAATGTACATACAAATGATAATTATAATTTGAGATCGTCAGAAGAGCCATTGCTATTAGTACCAAAAGAAACCGGGACATTTCAGGACAGTGCTGCCTCTATTTTTAATAAATTGCCATCAGCATTAAGGATTCGAACATTAGGAACTATAACAGCTTTTGTCGTTCTCTTGAGAAATAGAGTGAAATAGTTGTCAACATGTCTTGATATTAATGTTCTTACTAATTTTATCTTATATGTTATCAACATGTCTTGATATTATTGTTCTTACTAAATTTATTTTTATACGTTATTAGTTTTTTAGATAGTTTTTAATATTGTAGACTGAATTTACAGTTGTAAGAGCCTCTCTTTTGTTGAAATACTGTAAATAAACCATTATTATCATTATTACTATTATTATTATTATTATTATTATTATTATTATTATTATTATTATTAGCGGTGGAAGTCGATTATAGTCACATCCTTTGGTGAAGTCGCTCAGTACACTTAGCTACAGTCATCCCTGATGCCCAACGTTGACAAAGTTTTTCGTGACATTGGTCAGTGGAAATTTTTGGTCATTTCGGACCTCCTGAAGTCGTTCTCAAGATTCCATTGACCCATTCCTCCATTAAATACTGCGGGGTTGCAACCCCATTCAAAGGATTTCATGTGTCTACACCCGCTCTGCCATGGGCATGCTTGACTCAGAAACTTAATTGTCTTGAGGAGCTCATGTCCAGGGTCCTTGGTGAATTGATCCAAGACGGATGCGTTTCCAAGATTACCGATGATCTATATATTAGCGTTTTCACACCTGAGCAAGTCCTCTACAACTGGCGTCGCGTACTTGCCATTTCCAGCAAAACAACCTGCGCCTATCAGCTTCCAAGACCATCATCTGTCCCCAGAAGGCCACCGTACTTGGTTGGGTTTGGTCCAACGGCTCCCTATGGGCCAGTATACTGTCATCGTGACTTGCAGTGATTGATCAAAGAAGGCGAGTAAATTTTGGACTGCTTATAAAATGTGTCGACTGGTCATTACAATTTCTTCAACAATTTCATTTCCTATCTGGACAATTATTACTATTGTTACCAGTGGATGCAGGGATGACGCCTAGATAACTTGATTGTCAAACGCCGAACATCCACACGGATGACTTCGTGTTTTTTCTGCGAGTTAAGCGAACACTAGAAATTTCGAACTCGGTGATAAAATTGAAATTGTGGTGAGCAAACTTAATTTGCCCCACATTTGGGCCAGCGTTGCTACCTCAACCTGATCCACAAACTGAAAGAACTTGACAAATGAACAATGACAACTTTATAGACAATTTATTTCAAAACTAAAGTAAATTGCATTATAAACATTTTTTGAAATTTAATATCTATTGTTTTTAAAATAAAAATCCTAATTCATCTATTGCAAATAAAAGTAACAAATAAAAAAAATGAAGCTTTATATAACACCGAACTGAGGACCACGGTGGTAGAAATACATACTTCAACAAATGTTAAAGTATTGGACAATGCGAGTATAGATTGGAAGATTAAAACATGTTTCGACTGGAGTTTTAAAAACCTTTTTACTTTTTCGGCTTTGAATTTTCAGCCAATCTGAGCCTCATTGTCCTTATAAAGATGTTCTTATTTTAAACTAAACGTGTAGGCGACACTCTCTGAAAGAGTTAAAAATGAAACCCAAAGTAGCCATTTCACTGTAACCTTTCATCAATGTATAAATGATTTACCTTGGAACTACTAAATTTACTTCGCGCCATTGGTCTAATTTTTTAGAGATCAAAATTCTTCATAATTTAATGTACAGCTTTATTTTGATTGGTTAAACGAACGGGTGACCTCAGGTGTGCTTTTCAAACGTTTTAAGAGTGCTCAGTTCAATGATGAAAGACAAGTAGAAACATCTGGCGTTTTATTTCAGAACAAAATGAAAGCTCTTGTTGCTTCGGGAGTAAAATCCCTCCTTTTCTTCTTGTTTGGTTTTGTCGCTTGCGTCTACACGACTAACCGAGAAGAACCGGTTTCCTTTTGCCCAAATCGCAAAAAGGTCTCTTTTCATGATTTTGCGGCTTTAGATTTGCAAGAGAAGTATATTCCTTTCAAACGATACGAAGGGAAAGTCGTTTTAGTTGTCAATGTAGCAACTTTTTGAGATTATACGATGCAGTATCTTCAAATGAATGCATTATTACAAGAACATGGAGGCGACTCCGAGTGCTCTCTACAAATTCTCGGATTTCCGTGTAACCAGTTTGGAAAACAAGAGCCAGGGAAAAACAGCGAGATTCTAAACGGATTAAAGTATGTTCGACCGGGTGAAGGGTTTGTACCGAGTTTCCCTCTCTTTAAAAAGCGAGATGTGAACGGAAAAGATGAAGACAAAGTCTTTAAATACCTCAAGGTAAGTTAGTTTAAATCAATGATGTTTTAAGCTTGGGGATTTCTACACGAGAGCAAAATAGAAAGAAATACAGCGCGAAAACGATGAAAAACAACAAAGTAATGCTTGCAGATGTTTCACTGTCTTGATATCTGACAAATAAAAGAATGGCCTACATCTTATTTGTAACTGAAATACGGTGGCACACCATTTCACATTTGAAATATCAGTTTGATTCAGTCCATAATGTTTTGGTAATGTTCGAGGTTTGTCTGATCGTTTAGGACAAAACATTAAGACATAAAGACACTTACATATGAGAAAAGCAGCAAGCCGGTATATCTTTCGATAATTAATTATTAGCTCTTTATAAAGTTTCCGATTCTGTTTAGATTCAACATCGAATGATGCGCTGCAAGACTGAATCCAAAATATAGCTGACATGAAATATATTTTTAAAAAACGTATTAAACTAAAAACAATAATTTTTTTAAGAAGATAAACTACCAATTTCCTTTATTGTTTTGCCCGATAGACATAAAGTGAAGAGGTTTTAAATTTTAAAACACTGAATTACTATATAAACGCGTTCTCTTCATCGACACAAAAATTCTAAAATCCCGCCACTAACACGAAATATGACAAATAAAACTAGAAATATAATTTTATAAAAAGTAGTTATTTTTTCTTTCGTTACACATAAAAAGCCTGTCTTTTTTATTTTTTGAAAACACAAAAGTTTTAAATATAAAAGTTAAATGTAAAGGAAGATAAAAGTAATTATTTAAATTTACACTATAGAAATTACCTTGTCCGTACAAATATTTTTAACTGTTTACACGGGTAACAACCAGTTAGGCTTTTGACTGAAAACAGCCCTGAGACCTTTATTTGTACGCTATTTTCACTACTGATTTTCTGTGTCCGGATAAGATTTTCCGCGGAACGAACATACGTTTACACAGTGCTTTCGAACAGATAAAGGAGTCCGGACTCGTTTTTTCTCAATTTTGGGGCCATAGGCGGCTATACCCCTAAAACTAGAAAAAAGTGAGTCCGGACACTGGTCCGTACTGACTTTTTTAGGGGTCTGGACCAGGTTTTTTCTGTAGTGTAAATGGGGCTTAAAAAAGGCAAACACGTGTTAACCAATGCCGCAATGCGTGGGAGCAGGCCGTAAACATCAGGGCTGCATCTTTCATAATTATAATTTTGCTCACCTGTTTGCAAGCTAAGGGTTGTACGATTTCCTGCCACGCTTTATTCTTGAGTCCCTTATTTTTAAAATCCAGGCAAGCTTTATTTATCATAAAGAAGCGGGAAATTTCGCACAAGCTCAGCCAATCTTTCCTCTGGACTTGCAGCCATTTTGACAATCAATGGTAGAAAATAAGCAAGAAGAGGTCTGGAACTAGTTAATTCCAAATCTTTATTTGTGTTATTTTTGCTTATGCTTATTTCACGGATGTTCACACACGGATGTTCTTGTGCTTATGCTTGTGCTTATCTCACAAGTGTGAACCAGGCTTAATGGTTGATACCCCCTAGGGGAATGTTTTGAAGGATGAGATCACCAGAAAGTTGGCTTTCTAAGAATTTTCTTTTGCTTTTTTCGAAGCACAACCCTGACGTTTCGTGCTATAAAATATGAAATCTTAGCGTACTCTTTCGTAAACGGCAAAAATAACAATTCTTTATATAGGCTCGGGAGTCTTCCAACTTCTGGTCTCGTTTTGATATTCGTTTGAGACACAAATTTCAAGACTTTCAAGCTGTTCTGGTTAGCGTTGGCAAAAAGAATGCAAAGAGTACATTTTTCCGCTTGTACAGCTAGCGGTAGCTAGTGAAACTGTGAATATTGTGCAAACAAAAAGAAAGGGGAGTAATTGCCTACAGGAAGAAACCTTCACAAGTTAAGTTTGAAAAATGCGGGAAGAAAGTCACTTCATGCGTGATGCGTGAAAAAAAACCAAAAAATGTGGGAACTTCACGGCAAATGCGGGACACTTGGAAGGTCTGTATACGTCGGATTTATATCTCAGACGGTCTCAAAACAGGTTTTTGTATCCTGAAAACAATTGAGTTTGCTTGCCAAAGCACTTACGAAATGTTATGATAAAAGTTTGTATGTCCGAATGTTTTTTGGCTTTTTACACATAAAGCACACTCTGAGATATTTTGATTTAATTTTGTTTTCAAATAGTAAAAAGGAGAGTACCTGTTCTGGCTGCTTACACAGCACAGCTACGTTCTGTCGTCCTCATTCTTTTGTCTTTCTCGTTTATATACTATTACTAGCGATAGCTATTACTAGTATATTAACTATTGAAATGAATATGCCTAAATAACAACTGAATCAAAATTTTTAATTCTTAAATATCATTTAATTTGCTATTATCAGGCTAGTTGTCCTCCGTCAGATGGTTTCATTGACGAGCTGACAAAAATCAGTTGGAGTCCAGTACGGGGTAGCGATATTCCGTGGAACTTTGAAAAGTTCCTGATCAACCACCGTGGCGAACCTGTTGTTCGATACTCGGCTCCAGCAGAACCAAAACTTGGAGGCGAAATTCATTTTCACATCAGGAAATTAATCGACCAGTGCAAAGCTGACACCAACGGCAAACAGGAAAAAGATAAAGATAGCTATGTTAAAGAAGAATGGAAATACGACTATTTGTAGATTAGAAACACTAAGAAATGTTTTATTTTCATTATCTATGAAGTTCTTGTTTTAAATTCTTAAAATTTTATTATATACATTAAATGTATATTACATTACGAACTTAAGAGGAAGTGTCAAACTGTTTACTTGTAAGCTTGTCGCGATGTTCGTCGGCGCTCGGCTAAATGAAGAGCTGATCCGAAAATGGCTTATATGGGACATTGGTTCAGGTTTGATATGGCTTTCACCGGAAACGGTCTTTAATGCATTCAGCCACTCCGGTTGAAATCCTCTGCCGGGTCCTCCCTTGTAACATGTGCTTGCATTACAAATAAATGAGACTAACAAAAATCAAAGCATCATGTTATCGTTATTTTTTCTGTTCTCTTTACAACATGAGCTACATGCATCAACTTTCCATTAAAGAATAAGAATAAATACTTTATTTAACGTCAATTGCGAAGGAAGTGGTTGCCCATTCCTCCTAGCCAGAGGCTAATGTTTAATCACTCAACGGCTCAGATCTTGGCGTGAAAGTCGAATTTGCAGAGGAAGGAAAACCGGAGTACCCGGAGAAAAACACTCGAAGTCAGATTGAGATCGACAAATCTCGGCCCACATGCCGAGCGCAGGAATCAAACCCGGGTCGTAGAGGTGGGAGGCATGACTGATCACCACTATGCCAACCTGACTCCCCATTACCCTACCGTGTGACTCAAATTTCGAGAAAGATTCCGGATCAGGACCAATGAGGCACCGAGAACGTCTTCTGGGTACTCTCAAAATATGGGTAGTAAAGTGAATGACTTATGAGTGTCTTAGAGCCTGTTCACATGAGGCGACATATCTCAGTGGGTAGGGATATATCCGAGATATCACCGGCCGAGACAATTTTTTTAGGGAATCATGGAATAGTCGGGGAGGAATTGAGAGTGTGATCTTCGTACCAGCAACATCACACTCAGAGCTGAAACGGAGATACGAGAGAGTGGACAAAAGAACAGAGCTGAGGATCAAAATAGTGGAAAGAGCAGGCACCGCCCTCAAACGCCTCTTGCAAAAGTCGGACCCGTTTAGAAAGGGAAGAAGTACAAGAGAAGGCTGCATGGTGTGCAGGAGCGAAGGTATTGGGAGGTGCAACGCCACTGAAGTGACATTTGAGTTGGTTTGAAAGCAGTGCCAGGACAAACACATCGAAGAGACAGCCAGGAGTGCGTACAGTAGGGGGAAAGAGCATACAAAGGCGAGAGAGAGAAACGACGAATCGTCAGCGCTGTGTAGGCACGCGCGTGAAAAGTTAAAAAGCAACATACCAGGTTTTAAAATGAACGTAACTGGAGTCTATAGGAATGATGCCCTAATGAGGCAGATCACTGAATCGGTACACATCATGAACAAGGTTCCCCCTGGAAAACTCATAAACAACAAATCCGATCGAATGGAACCATATTAATATGCCAAGAGCGAGTATAATAGCAATATAAGTTAGAATACACACATATAATTTTAATCATACTTATTTATTTTATTTATTCATTCATACATTATCGTTAGAATACACATATATAATTGCTGTGAGCGAGAGAACAGCGATATAAATGCTGTGTGCGGCCGCAAGGAATTCTAGGTTGAGCAGTGTAGGTTCTGTCTGTACCTTAACCTTGCTCTCATGTTGACACCGCACCTGCCACTGTGACATACGCAATAGTTATTCATTTCGTGGTCAGTTGATTGCGAGTGGTGAAGCTTTGAGTTTTGGAAAATCATTAAAGTTGTCAGTGTTTTGGCCCTTAATGTGAGTAGTTTGAGATTAATTTGAGTTTAAGATCACGTGCACACTGTATGAAAAATTCAAATAAGGAACATGTTTGTTTTGGTCCAATTTCAAAAATTACCTTGGTTCAAAACATCTTTTCGTTGTATATATGTTGACAATTACATCAAAACGGCGTGCTCACTGACCCGTTGTGATTTTGTGAAGAAAAAAATTCATTCACCGAAAAAGATATAAGCTGATGGATAGCAAGAAAAAACAATAGCTAAAGTAATTCACACTTCAGTCATACAGCTATACTCTTATAATGTAATCGAAACATTCGATATAACATGCTGGAAGATCAACTAAAAATCAATTTTAGAAAAGTTAATATCTCAATGTAAATTTTGTTATCGCAAAAAACGTTTGCAAACTACCAATAAAACCGGAAGCAACTGCACCAGAGATAGGGAAATACCGGTTTCATGCCAAAACATTTTTGGGCCAAAAAGATTTCTGGCCTAGAAATTTCTGAGTCATTTCTGGGCCAAAATGATTTCTGAGCTGGAAATTTTCTGGGTCTTAATTTGGGAATTATTTGGGATTAATTTGGGATTAATTTGACGTTAATTTTTAAGCGTGATATCGTGTTTGGATAATAGGG
>JAOTRI020137056.1:0-10988 GCA_028564885.2 Zoanthus sanctaehelenae
GCTGAAAATCGCCAAAAATTTAAGAACATGTTAAGAACATGCTGAGGCTGAGAAAAGGTGAAGAATGTTTATTTATGATGAAATAATTCATAAACTATCATTCATTCACGGTTTATATAATGTTTTTTATCATTAAAGAACTCCAAGTTCTAATTATCTGATTTAATTTGAAGTAAAAGTATTGAACAATAATGACGCTAGACTAAAAAATAATCTTTATTTTGAAAATTTCACACTCAAGAACGAAAAAACGACAGCTGCTGCAACTTGCAACTGTTTGCCGCTCCCGGCCAATATAATCTCTATGGTCATTGAAATGTAAATAATTGATATTGTTAGTTTCTTAGTCAGTGAAAAACGTTTAGTCGCGGCGTGCTGATATTAGCCCGCGTACTATCTTCTTTGAAAACAAGATGGATTCTTTGAAAACAAGATGGATTCTTTGAGTCGGCTGCAAAAAAAATACTTATGACCGTGATGATTACAATATTGATTATATGAATCTTAATAATATACAGTAATAAAAACCTTATAACAACAGTAATATTAATGATAAGGATAACAAATATTCTAATAATAATAATAAAAAACAATAAGAAACTGAGTAACAATATTGATATAACAGCGAACTTTGATCCCTCTCTATGAAATATTAAAGCCGGTCTTCTGTTAAGAATATTAATAAAAATGAGAGTTTTATGACTCATTATTATAAAGATTTTGTAGGTTTTATAAAAACAAAAAAATTCATGGATGAAGAAAATGATATAAAGTTAGTGTTTACAGTTGATCATTTTTATTTTTTGAAATAGTTCCGCTTCGATTCTCGGATTTGCTTGAGGGCAAGTACTTTTCAGTAGCAGAAAATCGATTATCATTAAGAGCTTTTAGTCTGACCAGTGCCTCATTCCTCATCTACATATTGAAGTAGGCATTATATAGTCGTTATATTATTGAACTCCTGAAGTTTAGTTTGCTTTGAAGTCGAAGCTGTCGCGCTTTCATTTGGTTCTTTAACCTGTTTTTTGACAAAGGTAAGAGAAATATCGATCTAAACTAAGAATGTATTTTCTTTTTTAAAAATTCAAAAACGTTACGTCACAGCCTACTTTGAGAGGCTGAGCCGAGTCAAAACATTTACTATAGCACAAAGCTTTTAGTTCCTGCGTTGGCGGTTTTTTGCTTATCCAACCAGTTTTTCATTTAAAATTAAAAAAGCGTTAAGAATGGCAACTGCAGCTGTTTATATCCACTATATAAAGGGCTACAAATCTAACACAAAGTATGACCACAACAGAATTGTAAGGTTTGATGACAATAAGCGAAAAGTTTTCATTGGCCTAAGGGCGAAAGATATTTTCCTAATAAAACAAAACCACGAGTTTTCAAACATTTGTTTTTACATTTTTGTCAATGTAATTTAGAGTGTGGTTTTTGTTTCGCTATATATAAGAAATGTGCTTGTCTTTAGCCGAACCAAAATGGCTCTAAAAGAAACGATATGAAATGCTTTTTCCATATCGAAAACCTGTTGTTTTGTGAACGAGATTTTCTTGCCTATGTATAATGTAGTATATACTTGTCATGCTGGTGGAAAATAACATTGAGTTACTTGTCTTTAAAGTTTTAAAGCGTAAATGAAATTTTGGCAGGAGCCACTTTTACAACTAAGTGTATTAACTTCCCTTTGGAGCTTGTTGTAGCGCAGATTGACTGCGGACGTAAATACTGGTAAAGCTAAGCTTCCTGTTTTTCATCACGTGCATATTTATTACCCGACTAAAAACTGAACTAGAAACTGAAAATAAATTTAATAATTTTTCAGATTTTTTGAATCAAACCGCCGATTGAGTGATTTAAAACTTAATGCACGCTTTCTTTTAATTTTTGTTATCCATGTATTTTGTTTTGGTACAAAAAATTTATCAATGAAAATTAATTACAAGAAAGAATTTTTCCATGTTGACAAAATCTTTGAATGCGCGAACTCTTTTAAAAAAATGTTAAGTGCGGTTTTCCTGTGGTGATTCATTTTGTTTACCTAATTGTTCCGCTTTTGAAGGAAATATTCAGTATAAGACTGTTAAATTCGCTAAGTACAAAAATATCTGTATAACTATAAGGTTTGTTTCATCTTGATTATCATGGGAAGAGATTGCAAACCGGGATGGTTACGTCGGCCTCCAGTACATGTACCGGTATGTGGGTACCATTTAATTGAAATCATAAATAGATAGATAAAATTAAATGTTAAATAATCTATTTTTTGGTCCAAACGTTTGGAATGATATCGATTAATTGCCCAAAAACCTGCAGAGATACCGTTGTTTTAGGCGGGAAATCAAAGCTTAATTATTCATTTCATACAACTTTGATCATAGCTAACAAACTATTTTTAAGATTACTGATCAATTCTCGCTCTCAAGTCAGTTTTATATCACTTTTATCTTATTTTGATTTCGATAAATCTGTCTCCTTTTTCCTTTAACTCTTTCGATTCCCTCTTTGTATTTTTACTTAATAATAATAATAATAATAATAATAATAATAATTTTATTAATTTCTATTGCGCAATTAGCAATATAGATTTTCAATTGCGCATTACAATATATGCAAAAAATATAAAATACAAAAGTAAATTTAAATATATAAAATACAAATAAAAAAATAAAAAATATATATATATATATAAAACATCAAATTTAACACTATAAAAAGGCTAGTCTAAAAAGATAAGTCTTGATTGCTGTCTTAAATTTACTAATTGACTTTAGGTCCCTAATATCACCAGGAAGCTCGTTCCATAATTTGGGGGCGGCCACGAAGAATGAACGGTCTCCAAGAGTCTTGCGAGACTTCAATACAGGATAGTTTAACGTTAAAGAGTTCGTTGAACGAAGACCTTGCTTTGTCAACAGGAGAAGTAGTGACGTCTAAATCAATTATTCTAACAAACGTAAAACCTTCTTCAAAAAACAGAGTTTCTGTTGTCTAAAAGCTTTAAGGGTTTGTTTGCCTGTAACAACTCAGGAGCCGTTGGAACTGAGATGAGGATAAACTAATTTAGTTTTGGTGCGATCGCGATAGCAGTCTGGATCCTTGAATTTTTTAAAGGAATTCTTTAGCATTGTGAGATAAGAACATTTTCAACTTATGTAGATATAACGTCATAATGAATAGCCAGAAGGTTAGGGAGTAGAATATACATGTAGAACAGTACAATGTGACGTGAAATCATACCAGAAGGTTAGGGAGTAGAATATACATGTAGAACAGTACAATGTTACGTGAAATCATAATATACTTGGCGGAGGTCTGCACTTTCAGAGTTCCCTTCCTATTTTTATCCTATATCCAGCTTTGTAGATTATTTGAGCTGACACAAAGCAGAGCTCCAATTTATGGTACATGGTGTTTTAATGAATTATAATATCCGCCATTCTCAGACACTTTATCCTTTGTATCAACGATATAAAAATCAATCATTTACCTGAACAGTAACAGCAGTGCGCAGTTTTTGGTCTCCAATCAAGTCAACAAGTTTCCTGTCTTTTTTCATGTATTTCTTGGCCGTTTTCCTTACCCACTCAGGTAAAGTGGCAGAAAAGAATAAAGTTTGGGGCTTCTCATCTCGGTCTAAAAGTTGAAAGAAAACAATCTCAGACAATAACATTGATGTACAACTTTAAATTTTGATGAAATATCATCTGAGCCAGCTGGCGCCAAGGTTTTTCTTCTGAAATCGAGCCCTGTGAAGATTAATGCCATGTTTACAAATTTGCGAAACACGTCATCACACAATGTGTTACAAGTAGAGGAGTAAAAAAACATGGCAATTGGCTTCGATGGAGGAAAACGAATACGAGCCAGATGTCTGAGGTAGTGATTGGATTAAGTTTTTTTTTCACTTGGTTGTGGAGAAGAAAAAGACAAAAGAATAAAAATATAAATGGAACAAAGGTTTCCCTTTAACTAATAAAAGTAATCAATATTAAATCCATTCAATTAGTTTAATTCCAATAACACACCTTCTGCAAACGAAGCAGCTAAAATCTCCTCAACTGGCTCGCTAAAACCCATATCCAGCATCCTGTCCACTTCGTCAAGAATAACATGCCTATCGAGAAAAGGTTAGAGGAATGAGTTAGAATCGTCAGAAATGTCTTCCATTTTGTTTGCAAATTCTTTTGGACTTAACTTTTATGTATTGAACAAACTGTCGCCTGGTTAGCGTAGTTATTAAGGTACGAGATCCATTCCTGAACTCCACATGTGGGCTGATGTTTATCAATCTTGATCTGACTCCAAGGGTTTTTCTCTGGGTATCCCAGTTTTCCTCCCACGGTAAAGTCGACTTTCACGCCAACAACTGAGCCGTCGAGCGATTAAACATCAGCCTCTGACTAGGAAAAATGGGTAATCCAGGGTTTTCAGTAGAAATTTTCAACAGGAGTCCCAGGGATCCCTTCATTTTTGAATTAGGGGTCCCAAACAAAATATAAGGGATCCCACCAACCATACTTTGGTTTCATCACGTGTTCCATTTAGGTTCCAGTGTTCCTCTTTCATGATTGCACGTGCCTCGGATCTAATGTCCTTGTTGTGACCAAAATGCAAAACGCACTAGTTGCACTGATATTTATCTTTCTTTTGCATTAAAGAGAGGATTTCTTTCTCTGTTCAAACAAAATTTCTGTCATCAAAAGTTCATTTTTCACCGTAATGTCCTGTCAGTCTTCTCCGTCCCAGGGACGCATTACATTTCATTTTTTGCGTCCCAATTTATTTTTTTGCGTAAAATACGCAATATTTTGCCTGGTAATTGATTCCTACGCAATCAACGTTGATAAAAACAATTTTATTTGTATCTATTTGTATGAAATATGATCAAGGCAAAATTGAGCAAAATATTCTTACTTTAACTCAGTCAAGTTTAAATTTCCTTTGTTCACAAGATCAAGAATCCTGCCTGGAGTCCCAACTAAAACATCCATGCCCTTCCTGATGGCATCCTCTGTAAGATAGATTAATTTCAATCAATCAAAACAAGTGATATTCATTCTATGGCTTAGGCAGGCACCTGATGGTATTCCATTGTAAATTGAATTGTTATATGTCATCTATCAAGGTTCATTTTACTCATGCCCTCGTTAGACGAGAGGACATCACGTGCACGTGAACAGGACCCGCTGTTTCCCGCCAATCAAGCGCTTACTGGGCAACAATATGCTATAGAACGGCAATAACAAAACACAAGTTCGGATAAAAAAATTTTAGAGTTACCTCTCTGATAGTTGGTGTATAACAAAACCCTTAATGACCTTAACCTGGGAAAGCAGTATGTTTGTGGTTGCTCACTAACCATATTTCAATCGATTCTGCCTCGGTGGTCTTGGAAACACAAAACATACTGTTTGAGTCCGTGAGTGTTAAGTATAAAAGCGCCAACAAAATGTACAGAAGATATGTATCTTAAGCCAAATATGGTAACTGTCACACCAAGTAACACACACCCACATATTAACACACACTAGGAAAAAAAATCAAAAGCCTTCGAGTCCAGTGGGTATAGTGGTCATCAGTCATGCTTCCCACCTCTAGGACCCGGGATCGATTCCTGGTCTCACCATGTGGGATGAAATTTGTCGATCTCAATTTGGCTCCAAGGATTTTTCTCCAGGTACTCCAGTTTTCCTCTCACCACAAATTCAACTTTCACGCCAAGACCTAAGCTGTTGAGCAATTAAACATCAGCCTCTGGCTGAGGAAGAATGGGCAGCCACTTCGCAATTGACGTTCAATAACATGTTATTCAGAATATTGTTTGTTCTAAATTATGTTTGATTAACGTTTAAGTATTATGACTATAATTTAACTTGATTTTGATCTAAACCAAAACATGTTCCAACAGCAATTAAGGAACTGGACAAGCACTTTGACAGCGTAAATCAAAGTAGAAACTTTTCCAGATGATGAAAAAATAACATGTTTTTAAATCCACTAAAAAATCCACAAAGGGGTTCAACGTTCTAACTGTTATTCTTAGAAAACAGCTTTTGAAAAACTTAACTTTTTACTGACATTATTTTAAAAGCAAATAGACAGTAATAAATTTACAGATAACAGTAATAATAAATATTATTATAAGCCCATTCACGACAACTAGAATTATTAACACACTAATGTCATGATACAAAGTAACCATACCTTGTGGCCAATAAGGCACTCCACCATAGATGCAATGCAAAGACAATCCGCTATCTAGTCCGGAAAACTGGTCAGTAACCTGCAAGGACAAGTTATGAACAACTACAATCATGAAAACATATAAAATCTATTTCAAATTGAATATTTTGGCATCTAGATCAGAATGGAAAAAGAGAAGAATGTAATGAAAGAAGATCAAATGATTGAGACGAGTGGATGGAAGAATGAAGTGAAAAGATTAAATGTGTAAAGAAAACAAAAGTAAATCCAGCACGACCATGAATTTATCGGCTCTTAATATCATTCTTTGTGGCCCAACGACCTGACTGATGTTCGAGAACTGGTATATCATAAATCGATACAAGGTTTGAAAGACTGGATAGAAAATAAAAATAAAAGAAGTGGACAGAAGCAAGTAAGAAAGAAAGGGAGACAGGAAGGATGCTAAGGAAGGAAGGTAGCTAAGAAGGAAGGAAGCTAAGAAGGAAGAAAGCTAAGAAGAAAGAAAGCTAAGAAGGAAGGAAGCTAAGAAGGAAGAAAGCTAAGAAGGAAGAAAGCTAAGAAGGAAGAAAGCTAAGAAGGAAGGAAGCTAAGAAGGAAGGAAGCTAAGAAGGAAGAAAGCTAAGAAGGAAGGAAGCTAAGGAAGAAAGCTAAGAAGGAAGGAAGCTAAGAAGGAAGAAAGCTAAGAAGGAAGGAAGCTAAGAAGGAAGGAAGCTAAGGAGGAAGAAAGCTAAGAAGGAAGATACAAAAAAAGAAAGGATGGAAGGATGGAAACAATTTTGGATATATGAAATTCAAGAAATTAGTATCAATGGAAGGAAGGAATGACGCCTTCGAAAATATACAAAAAAATCACACTGACTTGCTTTGCTAACTCTCTAGTTGGAGCCATTACAAGCACCACTGGTGGCCGACCATGCTTCTGGGGTAAAGTTTCTTTCTGGAGTCTTTCAGCGATGGGAAGAGCAAACGAAAGCTATGTAAAAAATTACATCAAGGTTAAGAGTTAACAGTCAATGTTTGAACAAGTAGGTCGGCCAATACAATACTTTTAGTTTGTTAAACATGGAACTACTAGTCCAGCCAATCACAGAATATTTGGTTTATCAATCGTGACATCGATCACTGAGTTTCCTCAACTGCAGAGTTTGTACACACTTCTAAAGTGCATTTGAGCCCTTTTAACTGTTCATTATTTAGACACTTGTAAAGTGCATTTTAGCTCTTTTAACTGTCGACTATGAACACACAAGTTTCTTAAGCACAATTAAGTTTCAACTGCAGGCTATGTAAATGCTTATAACCCGTTTAATCTCTCTCATTTATAAACTGTGCACATGCTTATCACAGAACTCAAAAGGTTTGGCATGCTTGTAAAGCACATCTGAGCTCGCTCAACCATAGACTATCTACACTCTTGTAAAGCACATCTTCAGGAGCTCTCTCAACTATCGACTATTTAACATTAAAAAATGAAATTTTCCAGTGGCGAAAAATCGAAATATTTTTATATTCATGATGGGTAATCTACAGCAATAATTGGTTCTTTAAGAAAATATTTTAATACATAGTTCTTATGAAATACTTTTCAGATTTTCATTGGAAACCAATTGCTTATTCCAAACTGTCTCAGGGTTGACACTAAACAGCTATTAAACAACAGGACCCTGTAGGTTTATACTCACAGTTTTGCCAGTTCCTGTTCCTGAAATAGACAAAATACAACAAGTTTTTTTTTTAAAAAAATTCTTATTGTTTAAACATGTAATGCAAAAAAATAATTCTACAGTCAAAATTATTAATGCAACCAATGCAATTGCAATTCTATTACTGATCAATAATCATTCTGAAAATTAATATGAATAAAAAAAATTGCAGACTGAAATAAGCAATTTGCTGCCACAATTATTTTGTATGCAAAGTGGATGGTAAATGTTTTTCACATGTTTAAATGATCATTCCGTGTATTGCACTTACATTGAGCACTGCCAGTCAAATAAGGTAAATAATTGTGAAATGTAATCTTTTTGTATTGAGCTCACTGGCTTTCTGCAGATGGATACATGAACTTGGCTATCAATGTAAGCCCTCATTGCAGTAAGGAAATAATAAGATGAAAGGAATGATTTATTGGAGTTGTGTAAGATCAGCGATGCTATATGGGAGTGAGAGATGGTGTTTGAGGGAAAGTGAGATAGAAATTTTGAAAAGGAATGACAGAGCAATGTTTAAAGCAATGTGTGGTGCAAAACTAATGGAGAGCAAGAAGACAGGGGACCTAATGGAGATGTTAGGATTGAAGGAAACAGCAATTCAGATGGTAAAAGCAAAAGGAGTGAGATGTGGAGATCACAGGTGGAAAAGGAGAGTAGGAGTGTTGGTTTGAAGAAGGAGGATGCAATGAATCGAATGAGATAGAGAATGGCAGTGGGAGAGATTGCTGTCACAGTGGGGTAAATCTGGCCACCCCTGTTTACAGGGATAAACCTGGATCAAAATTAGATTGATTGATTGATTGTTATTTCCTTCTGTCTCTTGAAATAAGTGAATTGTTATATATTCATAAATTAAATCAACAATTGTTCACAATTTTAGTTTGCCTGACTGTAATTTTAATAATATTTTTATCTGGCTAATGAATTCCCATCTTTATTTAATGATCGCCCAAAAGCACTAATGAATATTTTCTAAAATATGTTAAATAGTTTGTTTGTTTGTTTATTTATTTTGCCACTTACAATACAAAATATACTTATTACAATAATTACATCAGTTCTATAGAATATTGCAGCTGGGAGAACCATAAAAAAACCATAAAGGCTTGTACAGGATGGCCCACCCTAGATCAAGGCAGACATTGATATCATAATAAAAATATTTTTAAGACAGGTACGTATTAGGTGAATAATTTGATATATTATGTGGTTGTTTGTATGCCATGTGTAGACTAAGGCAATAAACGTACAGTTTTTTATAGATTTTAATTCCCACTGAGCATGGAATTCGGGTGCCATGATTTTCTGCGAATGGTAAGGATATGATTTGTAGGGTGTAAAGGATGATTTTTGATTTATTTTTCTTGAGAAAGTAAGAAATGCATTCAAACAAAGAGAGGTTTTGCTGAGACATGACATTCTGATATTATTGACCATTTAATGATAACCACCCCTCCAACTCTTCCTGCTTATAAGCCACCCAGGAATTCTGGCAGTGATCGAATGCTCAATAAAATAGACCCTATGCAAAATTGGCGGCGATTTTAATATTTTTTTTGCCTGCATTTGAATTAGCCTTACTAACCTAGTTTGTGGTAAAATATTCTTTTGAAAGTTTAACTCAAGACTGAGGCTGGTAAGGCTAATTTGAATGCAGACAAAAGAATAATAAAATAGTTCTTATTTATCCATATGGTCTATAAAAACCCAGGGAAAAAAATTGGATAAATATGGATAAAAGTAGATACACATTTTATATTTATTATATTTATGCAATTTCCTGAAACAACTATCAAAGCTGGCGAAATAAACGTTATCGTAATAAATTCTCATTAACTAATTGATACTAAGTTATCATTGCTTTTCTTATTTTTTTTTTACTGAAATGAAGGTTTAGTAGGTTAGCCAAAGGAGACACGAATAAAGGTTGTGGATGAAAACAAGACAAAGTTAAACAAGATGTGGTAAGTGTTCCCCTTCATTGCTTTTGAAGGGGCGGCTCACCCTGCCCCTTTTCATGTCCGCACGATCAAATATATATGCTAAAACTACCGCCCTGAGGCCTCGAAAACAGTGTGGCACAGTCTTTGCCTTGGATCTTGAAGCTGGGTAATTTAGACTGCATATTTGAGACACGTTAAACTTAATGTGTAATGCTCAGAAAACACTCCAGAATGTATTAAAATAGAGGAGAAATTTTGAAATTTTCTTGAGGGAGGACCCTCGAGCGCTCCCCCTGCTCGGCGCACTGCGCCGAAGGTACTCGGTGGCATTCCCTCAGCGGAACAAATAGGTTTGCCGTATTTTGCTATTTTAATCCTGCCCTTTCTTATAAGGATGGAAAACACTGGGTATATAACAGCAGAGACAATTCATAACAGTCTGCATGTTAAACAAAGATGGTGATGAAAAGAAATGCTTTCGATGTTTTGAACTTACTTGTTAAAGGATTCAGGTAGAAACTTGTTAATTAGAGTTTCGAACACACCGCTAAGTTTTGTATTTCTGTTGGCCACCAAGAATTCATTCTTGAACGTTCGATTTTGTCGTTCTATACCGTTGTTGGTGTTCACTCGGACGTTGAGTCGGTCCTTCCTGTAAAACCAAACCCATCTCTGCAAAAAAAGCAAATAAAATATCTTTTAATACTTTTTATTCTTTGGCTGCTTGATCAGGGACCATTCTGTACTAAAAAAACCCTACTACATTATCAGACCAAAGACGTGCAGAAAATTTATCGTACATTGAAAAGTTGTTTTTCATTTGTGTTGATTATTATCAGAATTCAACTTAAAGAAATTCAAATGAATTTTAAATCAGTTTTTTCGATATCGTTTTCTGTGATTATTAATTATATTATTATTATCTTTATTATCATTATTATTACTACTATTATTTTAATAATTGTTGTTATTTTACCGTCATATTCTGATAGATAGATAGATACATACATACATACATACATACATACATACATACATACATACATACATACATAGATACATAGTTAGATAGATGCTTTATTGAGCTTTAAAACTTCACTGCTAAAAATGGCTGACTTATGTA
>JAOTRI020137066.1:0-10987 GCA_028564885.2 Zoanthus sanctaehelenae
TTTTTTGATGAAATTTTCATTCCCAGCAAACAAAACAGCTTTCACAACAAAATTCAGACCTAGTACTGAGATATAGTTAAATTTTTTAGCATTTTTTCAGTTTACGGATCGAGCTACAGCTGTTTCTTTGTGCCAATCTTGCCCCAACGTGTTTCCCGCCATTTGCACGAAATATTTTGACAAGGATAGACAGCATTTCCTGCAGTAATCGTTTTTTTTCTAAGTGTAGAGCCTTCACGAAGTTCTGCCAAAATTTTATGCCTGTAGTGTTTCTCAGTCGTCAAAACTTCCAAAAAATACATTGGCAGCTCAATGAATTTGCCTCTCTTCGAGCTTCAAAGCCAACTTCTTTTGGCGCCTTGGAAACCCACCGAGTGGAAATATGCCGTAAAAATCACTAAAAAGTGTGACATCTTTGCTGGTTTCTTTCAGCAAGTAAGCTCAAATTCTATCTTCAAGCTTCATGATGCTAGCCAGTAATGAAAAGAGGCAAAAAAGGCTCGAAAATGAGCAAAAATCCACTTTTAACGGCGGCTACAGCAGCGGTAAAAGTCGTAAGACACTTCAACGATGCCATCGCCACACAAACTAAAAACACAATCCCTGGGGACTACACAACGTGGGATTTTTCCATGGCAATGCCTAATATGGATTAGACAAAGCTAATTGATTGTTTTGATACAAAAAATCGTTCAAAATCGCAAAACTTCCTGGGAGCGAGAGGGTTGAATAACATTTCAGTAACTGCGAAATTTTGGTTAACATATATATTTAGAGGAAAACATTTTGCCGTTATTAAAATTTCAATAACTGCGAAATTTTGAGTTTGAATATTTATTGTGAGAGGGAAACATTTCGCTGTTAATGAAATTTCAGTAACTGCGGATTTTTGGTTATAATATATATTTAGAGGAAAACTTTTCGTCGTTTAATAATGAAGTTTCAGGAACCGACATTGTCTCTGTATAATATACCGAGTTCCCTTTTTTCGAAATGTTGTCGATATCTATAGAGTTGAATAATTTCAAATTTTGCATTTATCAAAGTACCGCAATTTTTGGCGCGTGTTTCGTTGCAAATTACACGAAACCGTCTTTGCAAATGTATTGTTTGCAAGAGTAATCGTACGGAACTGACTCGCTAAAAAACAATACATTTTCGATAGAGTCCCATAATTTCTCAGGTAATTTGCGGCCAATGAGAGGCCAAAAATTAGCATGTGACTAGAGTATGAGCTTACTCGAGCTTACTTTGCCTGTCTGAAAGTCCAAGAGTTAACAACTTATGATTTTGCAAGAAATCGTTGATAAACCTCAGTTCGCTACTACTTGACCGTTTGCCGGTCGTGAAAAATTAAAAAAATTGCGATACAAAAATAATTTCGCTTCTGAGTCGGTGATATTACATTTTAGTATCACCCAACTACAGTAGTGGACTAATGCAAATCCTGCATTTTAATTGGCTACGCTACTAGAGGACTATTAGTAATAATCATCGAGTAGAGAAATTCGCACGCTTTCGTTTTATTCCCAAATAAATCTTTCTTTAACTTGCATTTGTTCACTTTATTATTGCTTTTTCTGTGCGACCAGTTGGGTGACACTAAAACAATTAGACCCTAATCGCCCTCGGCCTCAGGCCCTTTTGAGCTACGGGTCTTATTGTTAAATATTGTCAGCCTTGGGAGAAAATTTATTTCTTATATTGGCTCCGTTGCTAATATGGAATATATTTCTCCCAACTATCCGGCAATATAACGTGGAATCACCGGCTCAGATTCTCAATTAGTTTATAATATAAAGACGGTTCTTTGCCGTTTGATGAATGCTTCCATCGTGAACTAATTTTGTGCCACATGCGCTGTCTAGAAACGGCTTGTCACGTAATCTCTGGAAATAAACACTGATCATACTGCATGACTGACTGACAGACACAAACTCTGGATTTTCTTTGCATATTTTGAAAACGTACAAGGCTTCCAAGAGCCAAGTTTAGAGTAGCTGCTAGCCTGTCGGCTCAGAATAATGACTGCATGTGCTATCGAAGACCTTTTCAGAGGTAATTGATGTGCGTGTATATGACTTCGCCATTTTGGATGAGAGTTAAGTTGCAATACGTGTAATTCTAATCAGTACTGTATCATTTTCAAACATGCAGAATTATAGCCTCAGCATTATTTCTAAAATATTTTTAAAATTTTTGGCCAATATCAGACTCGGTATTTCTATAAAGTATATTCTTGTCATAAAAAGAGTGAATTGTTAAGACATAGTGCTAACCATAGTTTTCGAAGGCATATTAAACTAGAAAAGCACTCGAAGAGCGCAGGCCTCCGCCAAGCACACAACAATTATCCCCCGAAGTGGAGGTAACTAGTGATATCCTTTGCTTTATGTTCTTATATACATACGACGGCAATTCATTATAGTCCTATAGTAACTCGTAGCGTCACATTAATAACCTTTTTACTTGTGACTTACTTCTGACAAAGGTCACATGCAATTATGTTACGGGAAGCTTGAATTATTTATCCGTTTTTATCAACAGAACACCAGGTAATATTTGATCATGTCTCTTCATTGTTATAATTATTGTTTCACGTTAGTAAACTCACCTTGGAGGCTGTTTGGCCGCATGTTGATATGCATTTATAGGAACTTTAAGAAATGAGAACGGAAGCAAAGACGACGGCGGTTGTGAGAAAAATTATTTATCGTTTAGTTATTACGTTTTAGATTATCGATAAATTTTTCCTTTAGACTTTGCACAAGATTTTCGAACAGTAAATGGTAAAAGCGGGTTCATTCTCGGAGGCAAACAAAAACTGTGAAATTTTGTTGTTTAACGTTGTTGCTGTGAGCTTTACGTGGCGTTAGCAATGAAGACGACAATGAGCAGCGGGTCAGCTTACTGCATTCCAACGTGCAACTATTGTATTTTGTAATCAAGGCCATTGTTTACTGCTTTTTTCGTCGTCGTCGCCGTTGTTGTATCTTAAAAGTCCCTAATGTGACAGATACTCTTAGTGAGTTCATGTTTGTGAGTCATTACTAGACAGTATGGCCGGGCGATGCGGTTCTAGTCCAGACCCAAAATATCGACCCTTGCCACCATAGCGTCTCCAGTTGCTCAGTTTGTAGAGCATCCGGCTACAACACGGAGCGTTGTGGATTCAAATCCCATCTGGGGTTTGGATCTTTTTGCGAGTATCTCCTTGCTATTAATATCATTTATTATATGGCTTGAAAACTTCGCGCTTTTTGATTGGTAGTTGATGCATAATAACCGGTCAAGATTTTCTTGTAATGACCGGTCAGTATTTTTGTGCGGCTATATGCACGCAACCGTAAATTGAAAATCACTTGCGATTATGACGAAAATCGTAAAAAGCCATATATTAAATAAAAAGTCGTATAATAAATAACTTCTTAACAAACATACAGTTGTGATTTGTTCAAATAGTTCATGGCTTCGTTTGAGCATCACCTTTTATGCGCGCGCAACCGGAAATAAAAAATTACTTCCGATTATGATAGATATTATAAAAAAGCCATATAATAAATAACTTATTAATCTCGTCCGTTTGGTCATTACAGTGAAATCTCAAGACCAAGGTCTTCATGTATTGACCGAGCGAGATAGCGACCACACCTCGGTCTGAGATTTCCCTGTAATGACCTCCTTCTCGGTGAATAAGTAGTATGTAATTACCCTTAGTAATAATTTTACGAATACTTGCGTTGTATATTGATTACCAAAATTCTTCGAACGATTTTTGCTCCATAGCTAGTACAGTGATATGGAGAGAGAACCAGAAGTTGAAGGTGACGAGAGCCCTGCTGCTCCTAACCCAGGATTCCTGTCGCGCCTGGTGTTCTGGTGGATGAACCCGTTGCTATACAAAAGGTTCTCCAAACGAGTTTTGGAGCAAAGCGATCTTTATAAGTTGCAAGAGAATAACAAAGCGAAAATAATTGAAGAAACATTTGAAAAACTCTGGAATGAAGAACTACACGAAAGTTTGATTTTGAACAAAAATCCCAGCTTAATTAGACCAACATGGCGTTTTTTACGCAAGAACTTGCTCGTTTCAGGAATTTACTCCTTAATTGCAGCCGTCCTGGGAGTAGTTAATGCTTTGATGATTGGCTATGTTGTAGAAGAACTCCAGAAAAAGTCTAGTGGGAAAGAAAGTGTAAGGCTGCCTTACTTGGTGTTAGCGCTGTGTATCGGTAACTACATAGTTGCCATTAGTTACCACCGGTTTCAGCACCATGGAATGGTTATGGGAATGCGGTTGAGGATTGCTTTGACTTGTTTGGTGTACAAGAAGGTAAAATATTGTTAATCCTATAAACGTAAGTTCGCTACGAAACGCCTAACGGGCTCACGCAATTTTAATTCCTTTTATAAAATAAAGCAGATATAACGCGCTCTCTGATTGGCTGTGCAGCGTTGTTTTAATTCTCAATAAAACCACAATGTGGTTTTATCAGTTTTGACTCGTCTATGGCAATAGCTTATTTTATAAAAGAAATAAAAAAACTCGCCCTGCTTGCTCTGTTCAGTTATAGAACCACTTGTGAATTTTAAGTTCACTCAAGAAGTGCGAAATACACTCGCCTGTGGCTCGTTTTTCTTTTGGCACTTATTTCGTGAACTAAAATTTCACGCGTGGTTCTATAACTGAACAAAGCGCGCGGGCTCGTTTTTTATTTCTATATTGAAAACGAAATGTTGTCTTACTTTCAAAACCTCTTAGCTCTTCAAGCGCCGCCTGGTTAGTCTAAAAAGGCACCAGTCTGTTGTACGGAAGGTCTCGGATTCGATTCCCGGCCGGAACAACACTTAGGGTCAGTGCTGCCTTTGCTCTAACATCTGCAAATGGTTAGACTTTCACGTCTTCTCGGATAAGGACGTTATTTAAACCGTAGGTCCAGTCTCTTGATCACTCTATCGAGGGACATAAAAGAATCCACACACTTATTCCAATAAGCAGGGTGGTGATCCCGGTGTTGTGGTCTGTCTCTTCTACTGAGGGCACTTTATATCGGCTGCCAATTTGCGCCAGTACATGTGAGCCGCTCAGCGGACCTTCTATTAGTTCTAAGACCGTCAAACTGTTAAAACCTGTATATATTTGTAAAGCGCTTTATAGAGCTCTAAGGATAAGCGCTATATAATGCTGTATTATTATTTTTATTATTGCTGAAATTATTATCATTATTATTATTATTATTATTATTATTATTATTAATATTATTATTATTATTATAACTGTCTAAATTTCTATATCTTTCTCATCGTGAGCCTGGGCTACCTGTGCTTCAATGATAAAACCGCCTGTGTGAAGCACTACTAATCTACTGGGTGGCCTGTAGTATCAAAGGTTTTTGTGTCGAGCTTCCACGAAGTATTACTAGTTCAAAGGTTAGTTGCTCGAGGCGTTGATTCAAAACCAAAAGTTCTATAGAAAGTAGTTGGAGTTACAGATTCTTTAGAAAAGGTATGTATCGCTAATCAGATACACCCGATAAAGCATATACAAAAGCTTTTCATCTTTTGATCAATTTATATATGTTTCAAGTTTAATCATTTTTAGTTTATTTTGTGCGTACATAGCTTAGCTAATCCATTATATGCATTAAACTTCCACTCTGAACCGAACTCGGATATATTTAACGATTATTCCTCGAGCCCGAATGGGCTCTGAGTCAATAGCCCATGAGGACGAAGGCCTCACGGGCCATTAAAACTCAGAGGCCATGAGGGCGAGAGGAATAATTGTTTTAGTAAAATCCAACTAGTTGGTCAAAAAAATATCGAGGACAAAACATCTTTCGCTTGTTAACGCTAGACTTTAATTTTAATTTTGCGTCAAAACATTAGAGATACTGCCAGGCGTACTCATTAGACGAAACTTTGAAATATTTTGAAGTCTTTTTGCTTCACTGGGGCAAAAAAAAAACTTTCAGCCAGTCCTTTAGCTTTAATTTTTTCATCTCTTCCATCGGAATTTCAAACCTTGATTGGCTTGAAAACTATTCTGTAAAAAATAGTCATTTTTTAATAGTTTGTCAAAAAGACGATAAAAATAGTAGATGCAAAAAGAGTCAAATTTACAGTAACATTTTTCAACAGTTCATATTTATTTTGTGTATTCCTACCGATAAATATCTTCATTCTACATTTAGTTGACTTCTTTGTAGATTTTGGTATAGATTTATGTAATAATGAGCTCAAATACTCAGTCCGAAACTTCAGCAAAACGCAATTCAGCCGCCATTTATTTTGGTTTACTAGGCCAGCACTTTTCGCTACTAGTAGCCTATAACAAACAGCCTACTAGTATCTCAACCAATCAGAACACGGCATTTATAATAGCCTACTAGTTGGATTTTACTAATGAACAATAAGCCCCCCAAGATACAGATCTAGCGGAAAGAAGTAATTTAATTATCTATTGTAGTACATGAATTGTAGTATGCGCCCCCCACTCACCAAAAAAGTATCTTGGGGAGCGTATTGTTCAATATATCGTCGAACTCAACACTCTAGTTCCCATTGGCTCCCTCCTGTTTGACTTGATATGCCTTTCATTACTTGTTCAAATTTTTCGTTAGAGTTGATGAGAGTTTTTCTTTACTCTCTCCCTTTGGCGTAACTACAGCTCTTGAGTTGCTGATCAATGGTCAGTGATATTGGAGTTTTATCTGTGAACTCTAATTGTCTTTCATTGTATTTGTTTGACCCTAAATAAGATGTGGGATTAAGGATTGATTAAACATAGCAAACTACTGAATACTAAACGTAAAATTCTTTCAATTTTGATTAATAGAAATAATGAATAAAATTTATAAAATACCCCTCCACTGTGATTCATATAATTTAACACCTAGAATAAATCATTAGCCCCATACCAACACCAACACTGACAACAGTTGCAGGGTATTGAGAAGTCTTGTCCTTCTACATGGCCACTATGCACACTATACCTTATATCTTGTACATCAGTTTGTTTTGTACTTTTAAACTTTTATTGTCATAATATTTACATAATAGTTAACCTTACATGTGCGAATAAACTGAACTGAACTATTCTATAGTTTTACCGAAAATTACAATCACAACTTGATAGAATTTAACATTAAAATTGGAAGTCATGGGTTAGATGACATTCTATTATTTGGTGTTCCATCTCTGCCAAAATTCAATGTTTCATTTTATTATATTTTACAATTTTATACTATATTATTTGTTGTTTGACATCATTCTAAGTTTGCACTTTTGTCATTCAACTTTCCTTGTCATTATTCAAGGTTTTGCATTGTACTTTCACCTATTTGTATGCAATATTCAAATTCACATTCAAGTTCAACTGGTTGTACTTTCAAGTTTTCACATTTTTCTTTGAGCATTTACCATAATTTAAGTTTTCGCATTCGTCATTGAGCATTTGCCATGCAATTTTTCGCTTTCAACATTTTTATTTTGACTTTATGTATTTCATTTTCAAGTTTGCATTGTACATTCAACTTTCCTCATGCAACATTCATGTATTTACTTGAGGGTTGAGGTTCTTCCACAGAGGGAAGGCTCTCATGTCACTCAAACTAGCAGCAGGCTCCACAGCCACTGTGAGTTGTGTTGAACTCAAAGGCAGCTGGCCATTCACCATGTTGCCATTGAAGAGATTTAATGGATACTGTCAAGAGAGAAGGTCTCCAAACCCACTCCTGTTGGAAGTCTTTCAATCATAATTCTAGTGGAGGTGAGCTCAGTCAATTGAGCCCATGATTGCCATAGGTGGTTAACCAGCAGACAAAAGTACAATTTAAAACATTGAATGATGAAAATGTAAACTCAGATGTAAAGTAACAAATGTAGGATAAAATACAAAATGTAGAAAATAAAATAAACCATTTTGGCAAGAATGGAACTCCATAGTTTAGCTCATATAAGTTATGTAATGTTTGAAACTTAAAGATACTTGTTATTCGTTTGAGATTTCTAAAGCAATATCAGGAGCTGTGTTTTCATTTCAATAAGTATATGAAACTGAAAAAATATTTCTCCAAACAGAGTTAAAAACATTAAAAGCAAAAAACATTAATTTTAGGGTCAGTTGTTAAAAAATGGCATCACTGCCAACTGGAAATACAAATGGCTTTTTATTCTGCCTTTAGTTAATATACATGTATAGTACAATTGTGAATAAATATATTTCATGTTTAAATTGTTGTTATTTTTAACAGCATTTATTTAATAATTATAAAATCTGCAGTAACCAGTACTAAATAGAAGTCCTGACCAGTTTCTGTGAAACACTTTCTACTCCTTTGTGGAAGGTCTGACAAGTTGTCATTACGGTATGTGCTATTAAAATTGAAAAGTTTGTAGTTAGGTACATGGTTCTAAATTTTAGCCTGCAACCAGTGTTTCACTGGCCTTTGTGAAAAATGTTTTGTTTAATCTAAGTGCTAATTATTCATTTTTCAGCAGTGAAGCAGTATGACCTTGAAGGAGTTAAAACTCTGACAGTACTAAACATTAAAATATATTAATAAACCTACTGGGAGTTTTTGCGATTTTGAATGAAAACAATCAATTGGCTTTCTCTAATCCATATTAGGATTGCCATGTAAACATCCCACGTTGTGCAGTCCCCAGAGATCGTGTTTTCAGTTTATGAGGTGGTGGTGTCATTGAAGTGTCTTGTTGCTGCTGTAGCAGCCGTTAAAAGTGGATTCTTGCTCATTTTCGAGCCATTTTGCCTCTTTTCACTACTGGATAGCATCATGAAGCTTGAAGGTAGCATTTAAGCTTACTTGCTGAAAGAAACCAGTGAAGTGTCACACTTTTTAGCGATTTTTACGACATATTTCCTTTCGATGGGTTTCCATGGCGCCAAAAGAAGTTGGCTTTGAAGCTCGAACAAATGCAAATTCACCGAGCTGCCAATGCATGTTTTGGAAGTTTTGATGACTGAAGAACACTACAGGAATAAAAATTTTGGCAGAACTCTGTGAAGGTTCTTCAATGTCCTGCTCAAAATTTTTGTGTTTCCCAAAATGCATTTGGGTCATGCATATGGCGGGAAACACGTTGGGGCAAGATTGGCACAAAGAAATGACTGTAGCTCAATCCGTCAACTGAAAGAATGCAAACCACTTCACTATATCTCAGTACTAGATCTGAATTTTGTTGTGAAAGCTGTTTTGTTTGCTGTTGATAAAAATGTCATCAAAAAATCCAAGGCCAAACATTGTTGATTTTCCTGTTCCAAAAACGAAGCAAAACGTTTTTTTTTTTTTCCAATTTTTGCAGTGCGTTTCTGCAGAAATGACAGTTTATTCTTGCATCACTGGCTTTCCAAACTTAAAGAAACTACCAAAGTTTGATTTAAAGCCAAAGTCGAAACATGGTTTTCTTGTTTAACAAAGATTAAATTCTTTAAGTCAGTACCATATCGTGCAGGTGTTTAGGCCCTTTAAGGAGTCAAAGGGTTAAATAAGTTAGTTTAAATACATCAAAATTGAACAAGGACAAAACATTGACCATGGGTCCATCAGTGCTCGAAATTAAATAAAAATCTAGATTGTCCATATTTCTAAAGTCTTGCAACCAAAGCCATGAATTTGGTTGCCCTGATGAAACCTTGATTGCCCGGTAGAAAAAACCACACATTTAAGTGCACTACTCAAAAAAACATCCATTTTTGTCTTCTTAGTGCATTTAATTACATTTTAACTTTGCCTTTACTTTGTACAGCACAAAATCAGCGTGGCTTGAACTGAACTGGAACTTTACTCTTAGTTTATTTGAGGATAGTGTAGAGCTTGAGTGGTAATCAGATAGCGGTCAAGTTTAAACTAATCCCATAGTTCTTAGTGTGCGGCAATGGTTTTCACAGAAGTCCTGGCTTAAAGTGCATATGACATAAAATTTTTTCTTTTTGTCTTATGGGGTGCCAAATGTTAAAAAATTATTTAACAAGTTAATGAGATGTTTTTTTCATGGTGTGTACAAAAAAGAATTGTGTAAATGATTATTTCTAAATAAACGTTTCATCGTGAAATCATTATTTATAAATAATCATATTGTGGTATTACTTGTATATAAACCATCAAGACTCATTAAATGATTAGTTATAAATAATCCACTTGTTAAAAAGGATTAATTATAAATAACCATTTCCCTTAAATTGATTATCTATAAATAATAATTTTCTGGAAAAGGATTGTCTGTAAAGAATCATTATACAAGAAATAATTGTTTGTAAGTAATCCTTTTCTACGGCAAATGTAAAAAAGTCTGTACCAAATTCATATCTTTTTTTTCATGGTTTATATAATTAATGATTATTTATAAACCATCAAATCTAGAAATTGATTGTATGCGCAGTAAAAATTGGACGAGTACTCGCTCATTTTGGACAGCAGCAAACCGCTCATTTCCCGCACATTCAAAAGTACATGAATATTCGTGGAGGATAATGGCTTCGTTTAATGCAAATGAGCTTGGAAGAGTTGTACCTGATGCAGTTTTTAGTTTTTTAAATCCTCCTGCATCTTCATCTCAGCAAAGAGGAAAACTTTCTACGACAAGGACAAGTGAGAGTGTAAATCATTTTTACATTTGACGCCCCGTATTGTCTTTAGTAGTTGCATAAAATTATGTATATAAAATCACTGTAGTATTAAAAAGTCTTAATAGTATACATAAGCATGTTTTTTGAGGCCGTAAAATTCTTAAATTTTGTTAAAAAGTGTCCCGGTGGCTGGGTTCTAATTGACATCCTGTGATGTCATATTGTTTACCTCACGCAACCACAAAGTGCTTGGATAACTCACTAGTCACTCCATTCTGGTGCCTTTGAGCGCTCTAGCAACACATCTTCTTCCATCTTTCTTCCTAACCTGCTCTGTCGCCATGTTAATAGTGTTTCGGGCATGCAACTTGACATCATGGCCTGCGCGATTCCACT
>JAOTRI020137077.1:0-10987 GCA_028564885.2 Zoanthus sanctaehelenae
GCAAAGGCAGCACTTTCTCCTCAATTATTTTAAGACCCTGAGTGGTGGTCCGGCCAGGAATCGAACCCGAGACCTCCGCACAGCAGACTGGCACCTTACCAACTATGCTAACCAGGTGGCGGTAATGTAATGTAAATGAATGTAACTTCTAGTACTTTTCTAACAGTTATTCTCATTTTCAGAATCACACTTTTCTCAACTTTCTTGAACTCTATTCCAATATTCTCTAATCTTTTCTTTCTGTTCAAAATTATTATGATCATTCTTAATATTGCTATAATCATAAGTATCATGAATTATTAACTTTTATTATTAATTAAAGTATTAATATGGCATTAAATTAGAGAAACAGAATTACCTCTTCAGGAAACAGTGTTTGCTGAGCACAAATTTTGTCATGGAGGGTTCCTCCTATAGAAAAAAATATGTGGAAAAAGGTACATATTATCAAGAAATGATGATGGGGTTATCCAGGCATATTTATGAACTACCTTGCCAGGGACAATATATCTAATATGGCATTTATATATTTACTAGAAAATCAATCATTGGATACTGAAATTCAAGACTTTTAACTGCCAGGCTAATTAGCCATTATGGTATATGAGTCAATAATTTTATACCATTGATAATAATATACAAATATAGTAAGCACACGTGTTGTGTTTCAAAATTTTTTTGGTTCAATTTTTTTAAAACCAGTTTATTTTGTTCAAACCAGTTTATTTTTTTCAAACCAACTAGATTTTCAGTTAACCAGTTCTTTTTTCTCATATATTAGTCTCAGAGCAATATCTAGTGATACCCAGAAAAACTGGTATACTAGCAATGGTTACTTGTGCGGTCAAGTGGGGATGAAGCAGGACTACAGATCGAAACAAATCCAAAAGTCAGTAGTTTAAATTTTGGGGTATTCCAAAATCAAAAAAAAAGGAAAACGAAAATAGTGTTGAGGTGCTGTATAAGATGGTATGAACAAAGAGAAAAAAGACAAAAACGAAAAAAAATTGAGGAAAAAACAAAAGTAGAAAACAGGAGGTAAATAGAAAGTGGTTGTAGAAGTAAAAAGAAAAAAACGTAGGTAAAAAGTGGTCAGTGGGTGGGTGGGAAGTGCATCAATTGGGTTAGGGTTATGATTTTTTTAAAAATTTAAAATTTAGTTTGAAAATTAAAGTTCTGGTTTGAATAAAAAATGAACCAGTTTAAAAAATCAAACTGGTTTGAGAATAATGAACCATAGATTAGAAATAAAATGAAGCCGATTAAAAAATTGAACCACAACATACACATCAGCTTAAAATTAAAAAAGAGCTAAAAAGATTTAAAAATTAAAAGTTTTTAATAAAGTTTTTAATTTAAAGCAATTATTCCACTCATGGTTGTTGAATATGCGATGATTATAGCCAACTCGGCACTTTGAAGGCTATCTATCATCTCATATGCAATGTACGCTTTTAAAATAATTGTTAAGTATACATGCTATTACCAATTTAATATTTTTCCTTGGTTCAGATATTTTTCAAGAGGCAGATTCTTATTTAAATTAACTTTTTTTCATAATAATTTTTTTCAAAAAATACAGATTAATTTTTGAAGCACTTTTTATAAGTAATCTAAAAAGCATCACATTCTTGTTTTGGGAGGGAAGTGAAAAAAAGAAAATGGGTTAAAAAAATTAATATATGTGCTGTACTAAAATTAAAATTAAACCACTGTGACAAAATTAATATACAATTAAAGAATATGTAGTTACAAGATGTTATAACCCACCATTACAATATTCCATTTCTATAAGTAATGATGTTCCATCAATGAAATGGTTAAAGTAAGTTACAATGTTGGTGTGATTCAAAAGTTGAAGGATGTCAATCTCTCGTAAAGCATCATTTCTTTCTTTGTCACTTGCTTTGGATAAATTGACTTCTTTCCACACCACCAAAGTGTTGTCCTACAAAAATTATAATCAAAATACTTTTTAGCCTATTTTTTGTTTGTGGGGGGTAGGGGTGGAATCTTTAATTAGCATTTTGAGACACTATACATGTTGGAATGAGAACTGAAAACCCCCAAGTACACATTAACAGATTTATGTCTTACTAGGGCCAACAGACTCAGGTTTAATCAAAACTGTTGGATCAATTCACAAGACAAAAATGAAATTGTTTTGAGGGCAGTATCAATTGGTAGGTTTCATAAGGTTCCACTTCAATGCAAATGGTGGTCAGTTAAACAAAAGAATCTCATTAGAATCTAGTTTGAATCTCATTATTTGACCACCACCTGCAATTGTTTAACATTCTCAGGGGATTGATTGAAACCCAGCAATGATGGCACCCAGATAGTCTCTCAAACTGCTCACAAGTAAATTCACCACCAGAAAAATTTCAATGAAATAATTAATTAACATAGGGAGATGGGGTTGTAACCTAAATTCATTTGATAACGTTTTTACAGGAATAAGTAGATCAAATAGTTCCCCTCCCATGTAACAATATTTTATATTACTCACAAAAACATTTTAACAAAAAATTTGGGTTGGAAAATTTAAAACAGAAACTCAATGATATAATTTTATATGTGATGAAACAATGTGACCACTTTCTTGATTTTTTAAGTAAAACTATTAACAACATTCATTTATTTGAACATAACCTGAGCTTTGAGACTGTGTTCAATATATCTCTTGGTCAATGCAAATTACAGTGAGCATTTACTTATCATTTATCAGTCACCTAATTTTTATAGTTTTTATAACAGAGAAGCTACACCACGATATTAAACGGTGCAGAACTAAAATTGACTTATTAAAAATCAAACAAAACTCCACGTAAAAATTTAATCAGTGATGTTACCAACAAGTAGGCGATTCAAATTTAAAAAGTATTTTCTAAACCTGTATTCAATTTAACTTTATAGCTGAGCCTGAATTTTAAAGATCCGATTGTTCATTTAAATCCCAATAATTAAATATCTGTAATGCTTCTGAAAAAAATAGTAAAGGAGTCGCTTTTCATCAGCAGGGTATTAAACTATATATGACTGTGCAAAAAACTCTACAGTTGGTTTTGAATCGGCTTCATCAAATCATGAATAACTTACAAAGTCAGGTAGACCGATCGATCCATCCACTACAAACGGTAGTAAAGTGACCAATATAGAAAACCGTCAAAAACGGTTTTCCTTCGAAGCAAACAAAATACCGCAAAAAAACCCCAAGAAGCTCGTGAAAGAAAAACAAAATTAATAAATTCAAAAACAAATTGCGCGCGATCGAGAATATAAAAATTTTCCTTAATTATTATGTATTTGCAGTAATAAACGTATCAAAGAGATCGTACAAAATTTATATTGGCTAAAATAAAAAGTTCTAAAAGCCAGTAATTCTAAGATTTAAACGTGTGTTCAATATAAAAGTACAGTATAGAATAAATCAAAATATTATGCTCGATTGCCCTTCCCGGAACTCCAAGCAATATTCAATATATATTGCACAGCAAACAGTAATCACCAACAAATATTAATATTATCATACAATATATATTTTATGCATATATATACATTTAAGTATATTTCAGACTCTTCTTTAGCATTGTTGAAATATCTTTATGTGAAGCTAGTCTAAACTTGTAATAGAGTCGCCCTCAAAGTATATCAGAGTATTTATTTTTCACGAAAACAAAAATCTAAAAAATTTACACTTGTGACTTGTGTTTGCTTTACAGCCGGGAGTTACCGATTTGTGTAAATGGTTGAATGCAGATTATCATGGTTGGTCATACAATCTCTTTTGGATCAAAGCTGCAGTTCTATTTATAAACGAAAACAAAATTTCCTTTGTTGTTATAAAACTAATTTTCACAAAGTAACCTGACATCTTGACGATTTGGCGGCTAAAATGGTTAACAATTCAATTCAAAAACAACAAAAACCAAATGAATGAATCCTACCTCTTTTTTGCGATACAAGACCGCTTCGCCGAATGCTCCTCTACCCAGAGTTCTTACTGGAATGTAAAGTTCCTGATGTATTTCACTCGGGTAACCTTCTGCGTTAACATCCTCCGCCATCGTGATTAAAAAGTAATGCTCGCTTTTTCTTAATTTCTATGCGCAGTGGAAGATTTTAAGTTTCAACCAATGAACGGCACAAAACCAGCAATGTGCAATCTAGAATTATCGCACATATACAATCCGTGGAACTCACATCAAGAAAAAATACAATTTAAAACAAAGAATATTGCTTCAACTGTCACCAATAAAACCAGCTGTCATCGATGAAACCCTAATAGACCACAACACTTTAAAACGTGCTTCAATACTTCCGCGAAATAAATCCGATCGCATTTCAGTCAATGCGGAGTGAAAATTATTTTTATTCTGGAACAGTCCCAAACATAAACAAGTACGACTGAACCGGCATGTATGTAGGACAGCGGTGTTACAACGGCAAATTCAAGATGGCGACGGGTGAAGGAATGAGTTTTGTTGCGGCACAGCTTGTCCAAGCGGCCGAAGCTGCCCTCAATCCTGTTTCCACTCAACAGCAACGTTCAGAGGCGTACCAGGTATTTTACTTGCAAACTTATTTAAATAACTGTTATTTGAAACTGGAAATGCTGTGTCAGTAAAGATAGCATAATATTTCTGAAAAGTAACCGGTTCATAGAGATTTTGATTCGTAACTTTGAACAGCGGTCAGCTCGTACCCAGTCGAAACATTTCATAACTCACTTTCACATTGGATTAGACATCATTTCTAAAAACATGGGGAATCACTTTTAAAAACGTTTTTTTGATAACATGATCTTATTGTAGAATATTACCCACGCGGTTCACCTAATTATGCATACATCCAGACAGTTTATATGCTTAAAACCTCACCTATTTTCCATAGAGCTGATTTAACAGGACCAAGTACACCCCATTGCAGAAATAATCCTTTTTCATGAATTTTTTTCCTGAAGTTTTTGTAGATTATCGACTACCTGTCAGTTAAATCAAAACACTACGACTGTTATTTTATTTTTTTTCTAAAAATAGATGGTGTATTGATAATAGTCAACCAAGAATTCTCCCAACAGGAAGTCAACTGATGATTTGAAATAAAATATAAGATACCTTAGCAATATTAATGCCTATATTCTATGATAAACAAATAAACATTCACGAACATGACTCCTTTTCCAATATTCTGCTGCATAGTTTAGATAATTTTAGTTTCATTGTCAAACTAGTTTACAACATAAAAGGCAATGCAGAATTTCTGATATTTAAAAGTTGTCTCGATATCTTAGTTATGCATGGCTTGAAATGGATCATCAAATGTAACACTGGAAGGATGCATGCAAAATGTAATGTTTTGCACATCTAGTTAATTATTCTATCCTAGATCTATGGGAAAATGAGCAGGTGTGGTTGACCCAGTTGATAAGATCATTGCTTTCCAACTGTAAGGTCTTCTGTTCAATGCCACCAAGATTCAACTATTACTTTGTGCGACCTTCTTTTTCACCTATGCCAACTCAGTTTTCCATCCTTTCGGGATAAGTAAACGAGTGCCAGCATTTGCTGGGAGCTAACCTGTGATAGATTTGTTTTGGGGAAGTTAAAGAATCTCATCTGCTTAACACTCAGAAATTGTAGATAAGCACTGGTTAAATGGGCCACCTGGCTTGTAAGGGATTTAGCTCAAAATAAAAAATTGCATATGTTAAGAAAGATGGAGATGATGATGATGATGATGATGATGATGATGATAAATGATGGTGATGGTGATGATGATGATGATGATATACTGTCTTCCTTAACCTCACACATGTGCTTTAGTGATGACACTTTGTGACCAAATCCTATCTCTTGTTAACCCAAACATCCCATTTTATAAATTAGGCCTTCTTTCTTAGGCTAATAAAAAATACTTATGCAGATATAGAGATATTGTATAATCATTTGCATTGAGAATGGAAGAAAAAAATTTCCAGCATAGGAAAATGTGTTTTGTATCTTAAATTGTCTGTGATATTGTGTTTAACATCTGCTTCATGAAGAAAAGGAGAAACATTGAAAAGCATTTTTATTGAAATACATTTAAGTTTATTATAATTATTTTCATTCAAAGGCTAATATTAGTTGTATACAATTATATCTTTCATTTATATATTAATTGAATGGAGTGAGACAGTACTGGCGTGTGTTAAGGAAGGATGATGGGTATGTTTTGAGAAAAACATTGAAGTTTGAAGTGAAGGGAAAGAGGAAGTGAGGACGATTGAGGAAGACATGGAAAATGCAAGTGGAGAAGAAGAGCAAGAGTGTTGGTTTAAAGAAGGAGGATGCATTGAATCAGATGAGATAGATATTGGGAGTTAGAGAGATTGCTGCCAGTGTGGGGTAAATCCGGCAAACCCCATTTATACGGATAAACCCGGATCAAAATTGGTTTGATTGATTGATTTGGTAATGAATAATTATCTTTTAAATTTTATACATTAAAGTAAATCAATTTATCAGTTGATAGAACAATTCAAGACACATTCACCATTCTGTGTGCAAGCGGGGCTGCTTCTGTTTGATCAAAGACATTCTGCTGTAGTGAGACATCTTGGACTCCAGTTGATAGAGCATTGTGTCAAGTGAGTTAAGATTCTGGAAACATTTAATCAGACACACATAGTACACCATTGTAGTACTCGGAATAAAAATATAATTATTCTGTAAATAGTAATAAAATTGTAATCTTCGGATTCGTGGGTTCGAATCCTGTCGTTGGCTTCGATTTTTTCTGCGTATGGTTTGTAGAAGAAGAGAGAAGTTAGAGTTTAAAATATAAATAAATAAATACTTTTTTATATTCGGATTTCTAGAGTGTAGCTTTAAAGCTAATATCTCAGAGTTTGACACAAAAACAACACAATTAAAAGCCCCAACTGATAAGAGGCAAACCAGTTGGTTATTTACAAAGGTTGGTAGATGTAGCTCGGGGATCACCCAAGACAAATTAACACAGTTGTCCGAGTAAGGCTTGAACCCTGTGTATCCACATTCAAGTCTAGCACCATGTTGCATCCTCTTAACTCTATTAACCCTTTCAGTCCTAATCTGTTATCAACACCCAACTTCTCCTTACATAACACATACATGTTTATCATATAATTATCCATAAAATACTTTGCAGCCATGTTGAATGAATCGCAAAGCTGCCGTGAAGCACACTCAAGGTGTAACCATGGTAATGTGTTATTTTCACTAGTGAAAAGTTTTCGAAAGGGAGAAATATAAGTATTTTATGGATAATTATATGATAATAAAGGATGTTACATGGTGGCACAAGCATATAAAGTTTATCTTTTCAAGACTAGTTGTGGATATTTACCAAGCTGCAAAGTGGTAATTAATAAAAGTAAATATCTATAGAGGGCACTGAAAACCGAAGTGGATAATTGTTTTAGTATTAAACTAAAGGAGGTTAATAGCACTTTTTAAATTGATTCTTTATGAAAAATCTTTTATTAAGATCTTAGTAAAAAATAGGTTTCGCTACTAGTTTTCTGCAATAATAATAATAATAAAATTATTATTATTATTGCAGAAATTTGAATTTAATAATTTAATTCGAATTTAATAATTTAATTTGAATAATAATAATTATTATTTATTATTATTATTCTGCAATCTATCTCATACATGAGTAATCAAAGCATAATCAGTTTTCACCCTGGATAAGTGACTGAAATGAATAGCACAAAATATTCAGTGTTTGATGAACCAATCTGAGCATGAGAAAAGTGCTATTAATCTGCTAGCTTAGTACTAGTTATATAATATAATTGTTAATAATATTGTTTGCTGTTCTATAAAACACTTTAATTTAACTTTGTGTTTTGTAAGGGAGTCGGGTTGGCATAGTGGTCATTATTTGTGCCTTCCACCTCTACGACCCGGGATCCATTCCTGGGCTCGTCATGTGGGCTGAGATTCATCGATCTCAATCTGACTCCAAGGGGTTTGCTCTGGGTACTCCGGTTTGCCTCCCTCAGCAAATTTGAATTTCATGCCAAGATCTTAGCCTTCAAGGGATGAGACAATAGCCTCTGGCTAGGACGAATGGGCAAACACTTTCTTTGTAATTGACCTTAAATAAAGTATTATTAATATGGTTGGTAGATACTGTAGTTAGTTTATTGATGAATAATATTAATCATATCCGAGTAGGTCAGCTGAACTGTAAACTCATTTAATAGGTATAAATACATGTAAAGTATAAGCGGAATATAAAATTAATGCTAAAGGAGGTAAATATAAATTGTATTATCTCTTCTAAAGGTTTAGATGGAATCAGATGTCTCGGGATGAACAAGAAAGCCTAAAAGAGACTTCAATGCAACTTTTAGTTCAGGTAGATATTAATATTTTATTAATGCTATTTAGTTTATGTCCATTTTTCATTGTTGTGTGAGTTTGACAAATTTTTATGTTTCCTAATCTTGTTCAAGGCTAAAGCTTTTCAAGGCAACATGTTGTTCACTGAGTTAGCCTCTCTTCCATATCCTACATTTACTGACAAGGTTTTAATGCCTTGTGATCAGGTTTGGCTGCAAAGCTTTGTTGTCGATTTCTCTGTGTAATCAACCAAGTGGAGAAAGATTAATTATTGAAGGCATAAAATGGAAGAAATTACTTGACTCTTTGCTCTACAAATCTACCAATTAACAATAACAACAATTCAAACTCTCCATGATTTACAGCTGTTGAACAAATGCACTTACATAATCTATGATTACTACAAGTCTAATTTAGTTCTACTCCCTTCAAACTCACTCATCTAGTAACAGAGTTGGTAATAATTAATTTCTAAATTGTTCCCTTGTTTGCAATTTTTGTTCTTGCAATTTGTGTGAATTATAATTGCATTTACAGCAAATTGAAAAATTATAAAAATTCTCTAGAAAGCAAATTTCCTAGAATATACCAGAAATTGCATAGCACCTATTTTTGTAGCTATATACATATACACTGTAAGTGGGGTGTCTGATACTGTACATGTAAAGGCTTGTTCACCATTTTCAGTGCCGTGTACCCATCTTAGTAGATACACTGTATGTGGCGTATCATATTCTGAAGACTTGTTCATCTCTCTTCAGGGTAGTGCACCCATTTTAGAAGAAAAACAACATGTGAAAGAATCTCTTGCTAAAATTGTGGTGGAGATTATTAAACGACAATGGCCACAGAAATGGGACACTCTCTTTCCAGATCTTGACAGCCTGTGCAAAATGGGGGTAAGACAATACCTTACTGTAAGTCAACTTAATTGGGACATAAGTCCATCCCATAATTTTGTTACACCAGAAGTATATTCAATACCTGCCAGTTGTCATCCCTAAAGCATGACAATCCTCAGACATGAGTCTCATGTCTGAAGATTGCAAATTTTCATTGTCACCCGTACTCACACCTGCTATCAATTTTCTCACTTATTTTGAAAACTGTTGCATGTCTAGTTGGATTTTTTAGAATAATTAACTTTCATTGTTGTGAGGTTTGATTGTAATTAAAGGTTAGCTTTAAGCAAATATGTATATTCTAAGAAATTAATTTGTAATCGGGAATGGCAAGACAGTCTTAAGATGAGCTGTTGTATTATCTATGTAAATATTAATTGAAAGCATTGATTGATGTAGAGCGAAAAACAAAAGTTTTGAGAACATCTTTTGAAGTTTCAGAACACTTTTGGAAGTCTTCAGAAAATCTTTGGACATCTTAATTAGAATTTTATCAGAGACACATGAAAAATCCTGTAACTCTTAGGAGAAAAATGTCACGCCTATAAATTTTTAAAAAGTTGGCATGTATAGAAGTATGACTTTGAGTCTTCACGACCATTGTATATTCTGGCTGGGAATTATGTTATTTTGGTTGGTCAGACTTGTTTAAGATCTTGAGTACCAAATCTTTATTATTGACAGAATTAGAACTATAGCAAAATTTGTGACAGCAGGCCATTTGGGACCTTGAAACTGAAAGAAAAGTTCTAACATCTGGTATTATTTCAACAACTGAATACTTAACAACAAAACGAGGCAAAACTGAATCCACTATTGTTAGCAGCATCTGCAATGCAAAAATTGCTCGTGAAAATGACTTTTAGTCAAATAGAATTTGTGAACCATTTTATCCTTGTTTCAGAAACTTTTAATATAACAATTAAATAGGTTATTATTACTAAGTAAACATTACTTTATCCATCTGCATTAATTTCTAAATGTACTGTTCACAGATATAACAGCAATTATTAATAATAAGTAAACAGGAAAAAATAATTAATAATTATAATGTTATTATCGTTTTATCTGTTGTGTAATTTCTGAATACCGAATTGTTGTAGGACACACAAATGGAACTTGTGCTGATGATATTACTGCGCCTCACTGAAGACCTTTTCTGTATGCCAGACACCCACCTTAATAGTGTACGAAGAAAGGACATGACTCAGATGTTATATAGACACATTGAAGGTCTCTTTCAGTTCTTTATTGAAACACTGAAAATTAATGAAGGAAAGATCAGAGAACTGGTAACTACTGTAAACTTTGTTGAAATTACAGAATTTTTTTTCCCTTCATTGTTTTATGTTTAGCAAAAAATTCCTCTGTAGTTAGACCCTCTACAAAGTTTGAAAGAATAAATTAATCTTTGTTGCACTTTCATTTTTTATACAGAACTTTAATAAGTTCGCTATTTTTTGATGATGAAAATTACTGGTAGAATCATATTTAAGACAACGTTTTGGTATCCTCATGGCACCATCATCAGGTCAAAATATAATATTTAACCCTTTCCCTTCCAGGAAGTTTTTCGAGGTTTTTGTATGAAAACAATCAATTAGCTTTCTCTAATCCATATTAGGCATTACCATGGAAACATCCCACGTTGTGTAGTACCCAGGGATTGTGTTTTTAGTTTGTGTGGCGATGGCGTTGTTGAGGTGT
>JAOTRI020137087.1:0-10987 GCA_028564885.2 Zoanthus sanctaehelenae
AATAGAGAAAAGGAGAACAAAAACTTATAACAAAGAAAGATATCAAGTTTCATAACCAGTCAACTCTATTAACTTTGCTAAAAACAATCACAACATAAATTATATCAGGATTTTGCCAACTTTCTTGGCAAATACAATGGCACAAAGCATGTATTCATAAAATGCCTACCCTTAGCCATTCAACCATATTTTCCTCCATTTCGCTGTCAGCTGACGTGTCCAAAATAAGTCGTCTTGTTAGATGAGCTTTGTGATATCTCGAGATAAAAAGAAAGCAATATCAAATTAACATCCTCATGGTTGAAGATAATTACAAAACTTATACGATTACAGAAAGTTAGTGCCCTTACGGTTTAATAGATTACATTTACTGGGTATTTGTTTGGTTATTGCCCTAAGGGCTTTTTCCTAAAAAAATCACCCTTTTTGGAATTTTCAGGGCCTATACAAGTTCTATACTGTACTTTTCGAAGCCAAGTTTCCAATCAAATGTAATACTTTAGTTCTTACTATGTTGATGAATAATTAGGGCGAAAAAAAACATAGTCGACAAACTTACCTCATAAATACATCTTTATTCATAACATACTTTAAAACGAGTAACTGCAACATTAAAGAAAAACCTTCATTAAACTACACACATGACTCTCTTCCTCCAATGACGTCACAGTTCCAAAACACCCAAAACAGCTGGGCGGTAAAACCGTTCACCAACAATACATTTATTGTAAAATCTCTTTAAAATTGCATTATTAACCACTCTCCACTCTATGCATTAGGTTCCTAAGAAGATATCGCTGTTCTAAAATATTCAAAAGAGCTGGGTGGTAAAACTGTTCACCAACTATACATTTGTTGTAAAATCCCTTTATAATTGCATTATATAACACTCTCCACTCTACATTTAGTTCCTAAAAAGAAAATGGGTTCTAAAATACTCAAAAAAGCTGGTTGTAAAACCGTTAACGAACCATACAGTAAAATCTCTGTTTCATTGCATTATAGAACACACTCTACTCTACACATTCAGTTTCTAAGAGGATAAGTAGGTAAGTAGAAAGGTAGGTAGGTAGGTAGGTAGGTAGGTAGGTAAGTAGTTAGGTATGTAGGTAGGGAAGTAGGTAGGTAGGTAGATAGGTAGGTAAGTACGAAGGTAGGTAGATAGCTAGGTAGGTAAATAGGAAGGTAGCTAAGTAGGAAGGTAGGTGTGGTTAGGTAGGAAGATAGGTGTGGTTAGGTAGGAAGGTAGGTAGGTAGGTAGGTAGGAAGGTAGCTAAGTAGGTAGCTAAGTAGGAAGGTACGTGTAGGTATGTAGGTAGGAAGGTATGTAGGTTATTGTCATTGTTATCATTGATTAGTAATATAATTATTGTTGCAATTATCACGTTACATTTACTTACAACATGTTTAAGTTTTTCCGCTATTTCTTCAGAGGTTAATTTCTTGCTAAAAGGTGTTTTCCGCAACAACATGTCACAGTAATTCGCTAGTAACTCGGGACACCTAGATTCTGGTTGCTGTTTTATACTGAGACCAGCTCCCCTGCGTACAACAACAAAAGGTAAGTGCAAAATTATAGAAGAGTATCTGATGTATAGTCATTATTAATATTAGGTTGGAAGGTGCTTAGAACTGTACGCGTTCTCTGATTGGTTTATCAAACACCGAATAACATGCGCTTCTCAACTTGGTCACTGAACCGTGAAAAAATGATTGCTCGTGCGCCAGAACTGGGGAAGCCAAACATGTTTTTGGTCGGGCTTTTACATAGATTTTTTAAAACAAACAATCTCAAAAAGTAATGAATATGTAAATTACACACCGTATATAAAAGAAAGAATACTTACAGACGTTTCGGACATTACTCCTTCGTCGGGGCTTTTTTTCACTCCAACGATCCGAAACGTCAGTAGGTATTTTCTTTTCTACGGTGTATTATTTACATATTTATTACTAAATTGTTTCTTTAGAGACGCCGACGTAAAGAGTTCTATTCACTTGTTAGTTTAGTACTAAAACAGTTATCCTCTTCAGTGCCGGTGCCAAGCGATAGATTCCACCACTAGCTAATACCACTTCGGAGATTATTAATTATTAATAATATTATGTTATAACTAGAAACTAGCAAACAATGAAGCTAACACTAAGGCCACAGTGGTAGGGTCAATTTTGCCTAAAAGTACATATGGTACGGATTTCTTTCTTTTTTTTTTTTGGCGTTTGCTCAACAGTTAACACTTGAAAAAGACAAATTTTATACTTTAAGTCCCTAAGAAATACTAACAACGGTTCTTTGCGTCTTGAGAACACAAAGTAAAAACTTGTCTAGAGTCTGGGTTCCAGATATGTTGTCACACTGTTTGCAAGTTGCATTGATCTGAGCCTTCTATCGAGTAGAAACACTTCACAGTGGCATTTGGCCGCATTTACATTTCAGAAGAGTAAAAATTGGTCCCAGAAATCCGCACTAACTAACTTAACTGATCATGAAACTGCTACGTTACCAGCGTGGTGGTCCCTGATGGTGTAGTGGTTAGCACTCCTGACTAGAGTACAGGGAGACGTGGGTTGGAGATCAGGGTTCGATCCCAAACTACCCCATACAAAGCTACAACAGTCAAAGTGCGGCTGGACTAGGCCTTCATAGACTTTTCGCAGCGTTGCAGGAGGCACACAGATATTTTTTGATACAGAATCAATATGGTTACTCCAGGAATTGTTTAATTAATAAAATCTTTGAACATTAGATTGGCACGGACGAGATTCAAGATTCTCTCTCATCAGCTGATACTTACTGTTTTCCTTTTTGAGGTAATTCTAACTTGAAAATTGCTGTATCGTTTACCACTGTTTTAAATGCCTGTGAAAATAAATGTTTATGTTACATGGTTAGTACAATAAATGATTTCATAAATTCTGGTAATATGCATGTATACTACAAGAACATTCAATCAAATAATTTATACAGTAATTTGGTCATTTTATGTGTAGACAAATGCATTTTTAATATCACTCTAAAACTGATAACAATAGTTAGTACTATATATCCTGTCTTCTTGTGTGTGTTTGTGTGTGGGTATCTGTTGTGTGATAAACTTAGCCCAGTGATATACTTAGCCAGTCCGCAAGGAAATGGTATGTTTTTTAATTCCTTTCCCTACTATTAGTTCTAGCTTAGTTATAAAACTTTTTTATCTCACATTAGCCAAAACTCGCTTCGTTTGCCACATTCTATTGGCTAGCTTTTCATCTCCCTGCCTCTATAAACTCTACATTTTCTCTTTTTCCTCCCTTTACTCCGACGAAGGACTAACGACCGAAACATCTATAAGTATTCTCTTTCTTACGGTGTAAAATTTACATTTCCATTACTAAACTGTTTCTTTAGAAACACGGACGCAGCTCAAACTATTTTACCGCTAGTTATTTTTCTCTACTTAGCCCGTCCCGGCCTAGTAATTTAATTTATAGTTCGAATTTTAGTACCCTGGTATTTTTAGCTTTTTAGTTATTTCGGGGTACTAAAACCCTTAATGGTATTTTTAGATTGTTTTGTAATATATTTCTTTGCAACTCATCCGTTTGACTTGAATTTTTTTAGACATACTAAGACACCTTTATACTTTTTATTAATGGTATATACATAGTCAATAATTGGTTTCCATGGTTACCGTAACCATATAAGTGACGTCATCTCGTAAAAAAACATGTTTTTTTCCTGTTTTTTTATAACCAGTAGTTATATCAAATTAACTAAACTAGCATATCTCCTAAGTAAGGATAAACACAAAATCGCAAGAAAAGTATTAAGTAGGAAGAGTTAAAAAAAATAACGTTAAGATGAAAATTAATTTTGAACATAATTTTCTCGAGAACTAAAGGGGGTAGGAAGTTCAAATAAATGTCAAAAAATGTGTCAAGTAATAACGAACAGCTATTCGAAGTCGCATCGATAAGTAACAAAAACTCTGCAAAATATCTAAAAAAACCGAGGGGCCTTTAAGGATTAAAATTGCTATAATAATACATTTTAGTTCGTAGTTTGATTTCATAAACAACCACTTACAGGTAATAAAATGAACTCGAATTTTTATAAAGAACTCGGCTATTGGCTCGTTCATTATTTACATTTTCTGTTTACTTTATCGTCAGCGCCCCAGGGGTATAATATAAGTAAGCAAATACACCAGGGGAGTCAGGTTGGCATAGTGGTCATCAGTCGTGCCTATCACCTCTACGAACTGGATTTAATTCCTGGGCTCGGCATGTGGGCTGAGATTTGTCGATCTCAATCTGACTCCGAGGGTTTTTTCTTCTGGGTACTGCGGTTTTCCTCCCTCTACAAGGTCGAATTTCACGCCAAGATCTGAGCCCTAGAGCAATTAAACATCAGCCTCTGGCTAGAAAGAATGGGCAACCACTTCCCTCGCAATTAACGTTAAATAACATATTATTGATGTTATTATAATTATTATTATTATTATTGATATTATTATCATTACTATTATTATTAATATTCTCATTGTTACTACAACTACTACTACCAGTAACTAGTACTTAAATAAAATACCTCATTCTATCAAATAATTGCATCTCAATACAACACTAAAATAAAAAAAGATAACTATACCTTGTCTCTGGCAGTCAGGAACCTTGGGTCATCATTAAATGCATTCTTGACTAGTTCACTGAACTGATTAAACAGATGCAGTAGTTGCTCTACATATTTCTCAGAATCCTTCCAAACAAAATAACAATATACTATTTTAAAATACACGAAAAAGCATGTAATCTATCATAACTTAATAGAAACCGGAAGGAAGGATGGAAATTTGAGTTGGCTTAGGTGGAAAAGAATGTCACACAAATATTCGAATATCGGCAAAATCGAACTGGAGACCTTGTGGTTGGGAAGCAGAGATCTTACCAGCTGCGTCATCCACGTCCAACGCTGGTTAGCTTGCTGGTACTCAATTACCTACCCTAAGGATGGAAAGCTGAGTTGGCTCGGAGGAAAATGAAGGTCACGCAATATCTCTAATCTAAGCAAAGAGCCTGGTTCCAACTGGGTACTTTGTGGCTGGAAAGCAGAGATTTTGATCATGCATTACTCAATAGAATCGAACATAACAAAAATTAAAGAATGTTTTTCAAGATCACTCTTGTAGTTCCAGTGATAATGTAGTTGATGCAAATGATCACACCTATAATAAACTGATTTCCTGCTATCCAGCAAGCTAAGCTAAATCCTAATACGAGCCTAGTGGCCCATGGGGCCGGCGCTTATCTCTGGTTCTGTAGTGTTAAGCGGATGAGAGTCTTTGACTCCCCCTGGACGGGACACTAATCTATTGCAGGTTAGCTTCCAGCAGACGCTGATACTCATTTACCTACCCTGGAAGGATGGCAAGGTGAGTTGGCTAAGGCGGAAAAGGTCACACAAATATCTGAAAAACTGCTAGAATCGAACTGGGGACCTTGTGGTTGGAAGGCAGAGATCTCACCAACTGCGCCAACCATGTCCGCCCTATCCATGGGACAACAAATTTAATTTCTGGGTCCGCGTGGAAATTTAATAATTACGAGGGAGAACAGCCATACAGGTGCTCGGTATGTTTCCAAACTTGAATATCTACGGATGTTAGCAGAATAATTTCAGAAATAGTGCTTTCTTTCGGAGCTCTGTATTTAGTATTCAAATCTGTCCAGAGTAAACAGTAATGTTTTAAGGAGGGAGTTTCAAGCCTGGGGCTTGGACTGGATTATAATGTATCCAAGCAATTGGCTATGTGCACGGTGTTGGTTTACATTTGCATTTATACACTTGGAAGTGATTTTAAAACCAGATTTTAAGCGTTTTCAAACTAAAATTGGATTCAAATAAAGAAAGTAATAATACTTTTTTGTTTTGCCTTTAAATATTTTTCCTTTGGTAGTTTTCCATGTCAAAATGATTGAAATAATGACGATATAACGTCTTTTTTGTGATAACAACTGAAGGTGTTACAATCAAGTTCGTTTTCAAACCGGCCATATCAAGTACATTTACTAATAAAACGTGAAAGCTTTATTTTACCATATTTTGAAATTTCATTTACTACTGAATCTTGTGGTATAATTTGTGGTAAGATTTAAAAAGTCTGAAACACTGTCCAAATTCAACCTGAAAATTTAGCACTATTTCAGATACTACGAGACTTAATTCAAGGATATCAGTTTTGATAGGCGCATGATGTTGGAATTACAAACCTATTCGCCTTTAAAAAGAATGAACCTTCAAAAAAAGTGCCCGTCTATAGATATTATTATTGCACACATGGCACATTGTAAATCAGTCGTCACATTAGCCTCCAATTTGTTTTCTCGTTGAAAGGAAGCGTGCTAAGACACGTTTATGGAGCCTGGTACGAGCCTATTGCAGCTAAAAGTACAGCATTTTCCAATCATTTCGGGTAGAATGAAAAAAATAGGAATACGTTTGAGGCTTTCCATCTTTTTCGAAAGATTTTCCCGCGAAAAACCGTACCATTTGAGTATCTGACTGAAAATGACGGTTTTTCTGTACAAATGTTAAGCGGCCATGGAATAGGTAAAGTAAAATCTGAAGACATGAAGGGGATAAACATCACGGATGGTATGACAGAGAATGGAAGTCAGTGGAGCCAAATGATTTCACGTGCAGGAGTGGTAAACGATGAGATAAAGACGATGATAATGATAACGTTGAGGATGATAATGGCAACGATGATGGTGATGATGATGATGACGATGGCAATGACGATGGCAATGACGATAATGGCGATGATGATGAGGATGATGGCGTTAATGGCGATTATGTTTCACGACAATGGCGATGATAAATATAATGGTCATAACACTAGTTAATGATGGCGATGACGATGACGGCAACGATGATGGTGATGATGATGATGATGACAATGACGATGGCAATAACGATGGCAATGACGATGGCAATGACGATGGCAATGACGATGGCAATGACGATAATGGTGATGATGAGGAGGATGATGGCGCTGATGGCGATTATGTTTCACGACAATGGCAATGATAAATATGACGGCCATACAACTAGTTAATGATGGCGATGACGGCAACAACGATAACCGCAACCACGTTGACGATGACGATGATGAAATGATCAGTGAATCAATATATCAGTATAATGTAAAACAAGCAATATCACCAAATAACAAACAAAAATTATTAAAAGAAAATACACTCACGGCAGTTATAGTTTCAGCAGAATCTCTCATATCTGCAAGGCCCATTGTGACTACGTGTTTCTCTAGGTTACTTATCATTGGTTCCACTCCCCCAGGTACTCGGTCCATTAGTTGAAACATTAATAGTAACCCTTAAAACAAAGCATTATTATACATAAACAGGTAAAGATAAAATGTCATATATTTACTCAACATTAATTTCAGCATTTCCAAAGCTACTTTGATGAGAGAAGTTACATTAAATTTAAAATAAAAACTGAATACTCGAGGGTGAAAGTCTAATGACAAACCTTTGAAAAAGCCATATGTTTTTAGCGAATGACAAGAACTTTGCTTACTAACAATATATATTTAGTTCACCTATGGTATACCTTTTCATTTGAAAAAAAATCAAAACATTGCGATAAAAAACCAATTGTAATTGTAAGCCGTTGATTCCACGTTATAATGTCGGCGTTGAGAGAAAATATATTGGCTCCGCGGCAGCGCCAATCACAATCGCAACAACGTTTAACTCAAGAAAATGAGATGGTTCCTATTTTCTTTAAATAAAGAAAATTTCAACAGGAAATACGATTTCCAGATGACATTTGATCGTTTTTAAGGATGATCAACAGGAACTTTCTTATTGCAAGAAGTACCAGAGGACTTACTATGAACATTTCCTCAGAACTCTAAGGATAATTTCTTTTGTTGACTTCCAGGATATTTCTTTGGGAGGTCTATTAGAGGTTTCACTAGACATTCACCAGAAGTTACTCTGGATTATCAGAAAGATTTTTCAGGACAAATTCCTTAGATCTTTTTTAATGATCCATTGGGAGGTCTCTCAAGATTCCTGGGCAGTCTCTCACAACGATCTCCCTCGGGAGATCACCAAGGACAATCCCTATGAATTCCCTCAGCGCGATCCCTTGAGAGGTTTATTGGGATGAACCCTCGGTTGAACACTAATGAAATTTCATCAACAACTCTCTCACAATGATCCTTCGATAGCTCTCTTTGGACAATCCGTTCAAATGTTCAATAATAGCACTTACTTTCTGTCTCATTTCCTGAAATCATTCTTGGACACTCTGCAAGGATAGTGTCTTTGAAATTACCAACTAAAACACTGACACAGCATTCTGTAAGCTGAAAAAAAAAGAATTTCATGATTATGCATAATAAATAGATTTCAAACAAAAGTTCTTTCTAAATTACTAAATCATTCAGCACTAGTATCCTGAGTAATATATCTGTCTTATAGTGTTTATCTGGCTTCGTCATATTTTCTTTTTGCTTATATCTTCTATTGCTATCTTTTTATTTCCCTTTAAGTTAACAATCATGCTCTAACTTGCTTTAAAAACAAGAGTTCTCATTGGCTGGCTAGTCTAGCCTTTCTGGTTATTCCAGGCAACCAATACCTATCAAAATATAAAAGAAATGATTCTTTGTAAAACATATAACTTGAAGGTGAATAAACGTTGTTGCTGTTGCTGCTGATTTTCATAATTCAAAAACGATATAATAATTCGTCCTTTGTTTTACCTTTCCTCAACGCTAAAGAAGAATACAGTACACACATGTAACTTGATTTATAACAATAAATGAATGTTAACATTTACCTAGTTTCTATTACATCAAATAAACAATCACGTGCAACCATTAAAAAAACAATAGGCATGTACCTTCACAACTTCAAAAAATTTAAAGTTATTCAGAGTGGTTTTCAAGGTTTCACCACCAGCTTCAAAAACAAAGTTTTGCAGTCCTTCAAAAGTAAAGATGGTAACTGCAGGTAAGTATTGATCAGTCAATGTCCAAATAATGGCAAGTTCTTTTCATTCACTTGACAGGCGAAAACTTCAAACAGATATTTGTTTTTGCATTTTTTTGCATTGATTTAACAAACCATACAAAGATTAACTGTTTATATTTTCAGATTTATTTGTGCTTAACTAACCACAGAAACTGAAGTGCATCCTTTCCTAGTTTCTAGATATCTAACAGCTCGCTGCTCTTCTTCTTTGAGTTTGACTTCTGCCTGAAAAAGAGAAAAAATGATGAAGACAGCGATCATGTGTAACGGTAAAAAATTTTATTTAGTTTAATAAGGAACCTTTGTTCACTGCAAAAACTCCTCCCATGCAATTAGTCAAAACATATCACGTGATTTATGGTTATCTATCACTGGTACAGCCATGCAGCAAACCCTAATAGCCATTGTTTCATTGTTCAAACATGGCCAAGGCTTCGAAAAAACTCATACAAAAGCCAACTGTAAATCAACCAAACTTATTTTTATTGAGCTTTTACTCCCAGCGATACTTGTTCATATTAAGAAATAAACTTGTGACATTTATAATACGTTTTTCTGGTTGAATTTTTAAAATGAAATTGTTGTAATTGGTTATTTTTGTTTTATGGTGGAGACACTAATTAATACAAATTCCTGACTTCTTTTGACAAGCTCACTTCACGATGGAAATTTTCGATCAGTATTTTAAAAACTAAAATTTTGGATGGTTATGTATGAAAACACTTCAAATACTGGACATCTTGCGTCTGAGTGAATGTGATGAAGAACTCCCATCCAAAACCTCACTGTAGTTATAAATCTGTTCATTAATTAAATTTTAATGGGGAACTCTAGGTAAAAACTAAATTGCTTTTATTTCACTTAACTTAATATTTTTGGTTATAGTTTCGATTATTTACTACCCTCAACTTTTAGAACAACCGAGCTATTTTACTTTAACCTTGTGAAAAAGACAAATTGAAAGTGCGCCATCTTGTTAAGACTTGATCCGCGTTACGAGGGTCAGCAGTCATTTGTGATGAAACCGCGTCAAATAAAGAATGCAGCAGTTTCACAGGGTTTTCAAACATGCATTACTGTAGTTGCTAACAAGAAGTAATATTTTGTTGCAAAATTGTATTTTTTCTGCTCTTGCTCCTACTGTAAAGGAATTTTTGTGTGTATTTGAGGCAGTGACGTAATTTGAAAATACGCTGACAACTTTCTAAGCCGTCGGTTCTTTTCCAAGATGGCAGAGCTTCATTTAGATTATTACACGACTTTGAAAGAAAATAACTTCACTTCAAATAAAAGATATATTACAACAAATTAGTTCTTGGAATCTTAAGCCTTTTTTAAAATCAAACTTGCTAACATCCTGCAGTACCCCTTTAAACACAGTCGCTGTAAAACTATATTGATTTATAAAATTGTCTTAAAATCTTTACAGTACGTTACTTACATATCTCATGTAGTTTTGGACACCATTCTCCTGAAGATAAGTGGGTGCCTGGGTTTTGTAGAAATCTTCTGTGGCTTGAAGATACGCCTTTTCAAAGTGTTCTCGATAAATTTTCAACTTGTCCAAAACATCTGAGCTGAGATTAACTGGAAATAAAAACTTATTTAGTGTTTCACTTTTCATTAGAACAGTTTCCAGTAAACTTGTTACAGCGCACATTATATTACCGTGAACAATTAAAATACGTCTGGAATGTTTATTGTGTTGTAACCAATCACATGCGAGATTTTCACATAGCAAAACCGCAGGCAACGATCCGTTTTCTGTTTGACACGGAACAAACTATTTTTGTTTTGTTTTAACATTCAGTCTTTTTACAAGTAAACAGTTACTTTTCCTTCCCATTTGTTTACAGTATGTGCTATTTAACAATTAGACCTCAAGGACGAATGGACTACGAGTAATAGTCCATGAGGCCGTTGGCCGAATGGACTATTC
>JAOTRI020137098.1:0-10987 GCA_028564885.2 Zoanthus sanctaehelenae
ACAAAAAGTCTAAAGCATATGGCTACTAAGAGAGAGAGGGGGGGGGAGAGAGAGAGGGAGAGAGAGAGAGAGAGGGGAGAGAGAGAGGGGGGGGGGAGAGTCACCCTTTTCCCCTTCCCCTGGATCCGCCCCTGCAACGCTCTACAAAATCCGACTTCTAGACAGTTTTCTCTTGTTGTTGTTTATATTGAATTTGATAAATTACTTTCGCCTTCAAAACGTTCTGCTGCTTTGTAGAGAACAACATCATAATTGTCTTTAAATAAAATGTTGTCGCCATCTCTAACAAAAATGTTGGCAAGAAGAATGCCGGTGGCGAAAAACAAATTTACACGGATATACTCTAATAAAACATGGATTTTTGACGAATCAGAGCGCGCGCAAGGTTCTACATCTGTTTTATAAAGTTTATAAAATTAATTAATAAAAATTGGACAAATGCAAACTGCTTGCTTGTCAATGAGACGTTTTAACCCTTCGACCTTCTTCAGTAAATACCACAACTGTGGTAAAAAAAATGGTACATACAAGCAGAAAATAAAACAATTCGACCATAAAGAATGTACAAATTGATATCAAGGTAGAATTGGAGATAAAAGAAGTTGTATACAAACAATGACATAACCTTTGTAAATAAAAATGTTGCTGTGTAGAGTTCAATAATGTTTGATTTTCATTGCCACAGTAATCGCATTGCGAGGGATGGTGCCCATCATTTGGCCAGTTTCTTGAATAAGAACTCCGTTTTGCAAGTACTTAACCTGGCCTACAACAGAATCGACGATGATGGAGTAATCGCATTGGCCAACTCACTTGAATGGTACAATAGTAGCCTACAAACGTAAGAATTCTTTAAGAGAGAAGCAGTGAAGATAAATATTTTACCTATATCAAACCACAATGGCAATTATACTCACACGGTAGTTTTGAAACATTTTCTTAGAAATAACCACTCCCACTAAGATATGCTTCTTATGGTCCTTGAACTCCTCAGCCTCAGTAAACGCGATTCTGTTTTGAAAACTTGTGAACCCCGAGGAAGGACTCTCAAGGTATTTGGGCGAAGGTGCCTGTCTTACCTCTTGGTGATTCAAGGATTTGCAGTTGACATTTATCTGCATTGCGTTACTTTTTAAGGTTACTCCAGTATCATACAAAAGTAATTGTTGTTGTTGTCTTTGGCTTCATTGAACTGTTGTCTGCTTGAACGCTATTAGCTGGCGAAGTGTGACGTCACAAAAACTAAAATTTGTGGACTTGTGGGATTTGTCAAAATTATCTGAGAAATCATGACTAAAAATGTATCCTTGCAAAAAATCAGAATGTTGGTGCCAATTGTCGGCGAGATATTACAACAGATATGGTCCAATGACCCCATACAAATCTTTTTAAAAATGGCTTGGCTCATAAAGTTATGATCTAAGCTAATGTCATAAGGATTTTTATGGAGTCATTGGAGCATAACTTTGGTAATATCTCGTCACTGATGGGTGGCAAAATGCTAAATTTTGGCATGGGGACATTTTTTACCTTGATCTTTCTGCATACTACAACAAATGTAGTGATTTCACAAGTATACTTTTTGTGACGTCATGACTTCGGTACTCTATAGGTTTAGGGCTGGAAATGAAATTGGTACCCCTTTGGCGTTGGGTTTGAAATGGATCTGGGCTACGCCCAAATTGGTACCTCTTAGGCGTAGGGTTGGAAATGGAATTGGTATGTCTTAGTTTTAGGATTGGAAATGGAATTGGTACCTCTTAGGCGTAGGGTTGGAAATGGAATTGGTACCTCTTAGTTTTAGGGTTGGAAATGAAATTGGTACCTCTTAGGCATACGGTTGAAAATGGAATTGGTACCTCTTAGTTTAAGGGTTGGAAATGGACTTGGTACCTCTTAGTTTTAGGGTTGGAAATGGAATTGGTACCTTTTAGGCGTAGGGTTGGAAATGGAATTGGTACCTCTTAGTTTTAGGGTTGGAAATGGAATTGGTACCTCATAGTTTTAGGGTTGGAAATGGAATTGGTACCTCATAGTTTTAGGGTTGGAAATGGAATTAGTACCTTTTAGGTTTAGGGTTGGAAATGGAATTGGCACATCTTAGGCGTAGGGTTGGAAATGGACCTGGCTATGCCCAAATTGGTACCTCTTAGATTTAGTGTTGGAAATGGAACCTCTTAGACGTACGTTTGGAAGTGGATCTGGGCCACGCCCAGATTGGTACCTTTTAGACTTAGGGTTAAAAATTGACACGAGCCACACCCAAAACAACCTCGTTCCCAGGGCGTTTTGTAATGTTGTAGGTGTGGTCGCGAAAAGACCCTGGCTCGGCTACTCGTTTCTCTGATTTCATTGGCTGACAGATATTTTAAACTTATGCACACAGTGTTAATTTATGGTGTCTTTACGAGCTCTGAAAATACATTAAAACATATAATAGAAGTCAATTTCAAGGCATGTTTCTTGGTGAAAGTCTTTATTTCTGTTTCAAATTTATTAGCTCCGTCGGTTTAAAAGTTTTATGATTTCGAAATTGAATTGTGGATCTCAAACACGGAACATCAGCGACACCACGATGAATAATTCAAAGAATTTTAATGTGTCGACTTTGTGGTTTCAGACATGAGAGTGAGCATTTAGTTCAAATATTTGATAAAAAAGGATCAGAAAATAAATTAACTTCTCAGATATTTCGAGCAAGTTGGGTGACTGTCTTAGAAGATCTCTATTTTCTCTGTCAAGATTTGTTGAAAGTGTGAGGCCTTTGTGACAAAAATTGTTATTTCACGAGAGTTGCGAAAAAATTCTAACCGAACATCTAGTTGGTGACGGTGTACAGCCAGAGACTTCAGTGAAGCGGTGCATTCACGTTTCACCTTCGGTTGAACGGCCACTAAAAAGTCTCTTCTTGTTACAAAACCAAGCAACGACAGTTAACGCCAAAGCAACTAGAATTTCAAGTTGAAGCTCCTCAGTCAGCTAGTGTTCAAAGAGAGAGCACAGTTGGCAAAACTAGTAAACTTGACTCGGTTTTACCTATCGGTTCATTTGTTGAAATGCGTTTGTCAAACAGACATGCTGATTCGAGCCGCTTTCTCAAACCAACCTGTTGTTGCGGATATTATCATGAAACACTGCACAAGTATACTGTATTATATCAAGATAGGAATTGCAAGCGAAATTAGTTGCATCTTAATTTGAAGGAGCTGTGCCGAAGGTCGAATGGGTCCGTTTTGTATGGAAGCGCATATGAATGTCCAAAAAAAATTTAATTTTAATAAGATTTGGGGCGAGCTTGTAGATAACTTTCCCTTTTTAGTGGACATATTCAACGCAATTTCCGACAAAAACTTTACTTCAAATGGCGATTCTCGAGTGGATTTAAGAACAAGGTATATTTTCATGTTCTCAATACTACTGAATGAGCGATTGAATGAACTTAGTCAAGTAAAACGGATTATTAACACAGTTCTTGTAATCGAGGGTGAATGTGCCAAACAGGTACGTTTAGATCCGAAAGATAAAAAAGTTTAATACTTAGTGATAGAAAATAAAAGTTTTGTTAGATTGTAAGAAATATGATTTTAAATAATATTGATTAATGTAATTGAAATTTCGGCACGAAAGAATACACCAAAAACTGTTTCATAATTTCATTACATAAACACGATATTATTGCATTAATTGACATTAAATTTCATCAGTTTTCTGCTTTTTGTAAGGAAAACTTTTTTGCGCATACTCCCACAATGTTGCTTTTCGCCTTGACCTGCAAGAAGTGCGGTAATAGTTGAAACAACAATTTTCCAAATCCCGTCATATATTCAAAACTCTTGACCTGTAGTGGCTTTAAGCAAAATGATGGGAAGTTTGTCTCATTTAGAGCAAACCCAAGACGACTAAGCACATTTAGCGCCATTTCTCTCACTTGATTTAGATTTTAATTTATCTCAGAAGCATGCTAATTTATTACACCCAGATATTGTGGGTGTAAAGGTGATCACATGACCAGCCGAAGCCAGGGCCTTTTCCCGACCGCACTTACAACATAGGGAAAAGCCCTGGGAACGAGGTTGCACCCAAAATAGTACCTCGTGGGCGTAGAGTTGAAAATGGATCTGGGCCACGCCCAAATTGGTAGTTCTTAGGCGTAGGACTGGAAATGGATTTAGGTCACACCCAAATTTGTACGTCTTAGACTTAGGGTTGAACATTGACCTGAGCCACACCCAAAATAGTATCTCTAACCGTAGGGTTGAAAACGATCTGGATCACGCCCAAATTGGTACCTTTTAGGTTAGAGTTGGAAATAGACCTGAGCCACGCTTAAATGTTTAGGGTTGGAATTGGATCTGAGCCGGTTAGAATGGATTGTACGCATGTGTGTAAGTTCTGGCCAAACAAAACGGGTGTTTTGTTCTCTTAAATTGTTGTTAACGCTTTACTAATCCATCCGCTATATTTGTCGTCAGTGTTTAAAACCATGGCCAATATTTTTGTAATTTTCCATGTAAGTTCATGAAACTCCAGCTGACCTAAAATATATTTACACGATTGCTTTTTCATCTGCAGACTTGTCATTCGTGGAAATTCCACTGGCAGTCGCGGACTATGCGCCTTGGCTAAGTCATTGATGAACAACACATCGCTGCTTGGTATCTACATTTGGGGCAACAAACTTGAAGAACCTGCTTGTAAAGTGAGTTCTATATACAGGCAACAACACAAATTACACTGATGTCAACATCTTTTGGCAGAATGTCAACTATAAGATTATTTAATTACCAATGTAGTTGTGGAAATTCAACATTATCTTATTATGATAGCTGGAAACGTACATGACCCACTTACATCATAGTGACGGCAAATTATTTTATTTCATTGTATTTATATTACATTCGGGATACAATGAAGTGACATTTTCCATATTCTCACTGGTGAAGATATAGCTGATTTCACTCCTGTTTTTTTCTGCAAAATAAAGACACTTTTGGAAATGATTTTCGTCTATTTTCTTTACTTTCGAAACAATCGTATAGATCTATATAATAAAAAGAAAATTACACGTTAGCTTTAACATATAAAAACTATTTTCTTCCCTCACTTGTGAAATTTTCTTGCCACTCAAAGATAAGCTTTATACATTTTCGCTACCATGTAGTATCCTTATGTATTGTACATGCATGTGGTCCCGAGGGAAACAGTGGCGGCAAATTTTCCGTTTTAGAGAATCATTTTTCCTTATTCTCTAATAGAGAAAGATTAAAGATTGTCAAAAGTGTGGCATTTATTACCTCCAAAACCCCACCCAAAAAAGAGCTTTCACGGGCGATTCTGTCTGAAACGGAGGAATTGCTTGGTGATTGGTTTGTGTTCGCTTTATTGCAGTGTTTTCATTGGTTAAAGCTGTAATTTCGTAGTCCGTGTTACTAAAGATTATTTAGTTAATGAATTTAACATACTAAGAGATCCACAACAAATTTATACTATATTTCATCCTATCTCAACAGGCCTTCCAAGAACTTGACCAGAATAATCGACTGAATCCACATTACACTGATGTAAGACCGTATGTTGTGGATTCACACGTGTACTTGGCAGAGCTAAGCTGCCCTTACTAAACAACGATTACATTACCAACAGAAGGCCAAATTTTAGTTACAACTTTTAACTTGTTTTGCTGGAAAACTGAAAAAGTGATATTTGAAACGCTGTTTATAGAGTATAAAGACAGTTGATAAGAAGCAAAATAGGTTCTTTTTTATTTTAAATAAAAGCATCTGTTTCGCGTCCTCGTAGCGGGGCGTTACTTGTGACAACTACACCAAATTTATTTGCCAGAATCCTTTTTATTCTTGTACTTGAAAAACGCAGAAACTTTATGTGATAATCTACGTTCAGTCAACTGTGAATGAAATTAACTGTCAATGAAATTATTTACAATTCATCTAAAAAATTATACCGAGAAAAGCAATAATATCAAACTTAAATACTTACAAATTCGTTGGGGAATCTGGCAGGTTTTTTGTTGTATAGAAAATATTTAAAACTGTATTAACTCAATCAAGAACTGTCCTTCGTGTTTTTCCTCGCGCGCTTCCTCTCTCCCAGCCCACGAGACTGTCTTTCTGAGGAAGGGGGAGGGGTCTGTCACAATAAGTCACGGTGCTCAACAGCATTTTTACATTTGGTTGAGCTTAACCGTGGCTCGACAAAACTGAGTGGTGATTACAGAAGCATTTCACAAACTGCTAACTTGAATACAGGTTTTGTTTTTTCAAGAAAATAAAATTCAACAGAACAACGAAGTGAAACATAAAGAATGTTTATTTTGCTCTACCTTTGAGAAGAATCAAGAAGTCAGTCTTAGAATTGTTGCAGTTTAGCTGCTTTGGATGAATGTATTATAAGATAACAAGAAAATAACAAACACAGTAAATACTTATAATATATATATTATATGTATATTATATATACATATATATATTATGTGCCTAAACCGATGACACATTGACATAGTTTACAACAATAAAGGAGAATTTATCTGCTTTGAAATCTGGACCTTTTCATATCAAATTTGTTTACATTGTTGAACACAACAACCAAGTGAGCTGGAAGAATATTGCGAAATTACAGTGTCCTATATTTGTTATGTATCTCAATTCTCGTCATTATCTTTTTCATTCATTCCCGTGAGAGTTGAATCGGAAGACACTTTAACGCATGTTGACGAGAATTTGATTGATGACTCGTTAAATGATGGACCTCCCGACTCGTCCGAAAGGGATGAAAGACTTGTGTCAGTGCTCACCAAGCTTGTATCTTTGTCCTCCATTATAGCATCATCAAGACAATGTTTGCTTAGTGTAATGACTGTGTGTCCAGTGCTGTCAGTGTCTGTCTCACTTCCAGTGCTTCTTGGTGACTCGGTCCCTTGTCCTGTATTATCAATTGAATTAGATGCTGGCAGAGCAGATCTGCTGTCCTTAGGGGCAACATCAAACTGTTTTGGTGAATCACCTATTGTTGAAAAAACATAAAAACGGAATTGCGTTTAACTATAACATTTATATGTAAAAAGCAAGGTTAGTTTGGATTTTGAACTCAGTGCGTCTATAGTTTGAAATCACTTGCTGATTTATTTAACCACAAGCTTATGTATACTAAGTGGAAAGTTAATAGACTGGACTGGTTAGGTAACTTAGCCAACGACAATGAGGATTAATTTACAATGTTCCTTTGTTTCAAGTTGCGTGCCCCGTCATGACTAGCATCTTTTGTTCAAGTGTGATGCTTTATTTGCAGTTTGCTCAGCACATCTCAAATCCTTTTGGTATTTGTGCACCATCATTGTCATTTGGGAAAAGGAGAACAGAAACATAGAACAAAGAGAGTCATCAAGTTTCATAACCAGTCAACTGTAAAACTTTAGCCTTCAGGGAAAGTTTATTGCTAAAAAGAATACTAATAACGCTACAATCTAGATTCTGTATTCAAATATTTCCTTAACCACAAACGAATGCATCATTGCTGTTAAATTAAGGTAATTCTGTAAAAACACATTTGAATTTTTTTAATGTTTTTTTTCTTCTTAAGTCAAACAAGCAGCATTTTCTTTGCTCACGAGCGCGTTTATACGATTATTGTGACTTCTTTCCCGCAATTTCTAAAATTCAGCAACGTTTCTTTTAAAAGCAAACTGTGGCGAAATCTCACAAGATATCGTGTCACTGATATTAAAATCTTTATAAAGCCTTCGACTCTTCAGTGGGGGCCAAGACTTCGTTGCATTTCCTGGGGACAAATAGCAGTTTGATACTTGTTTTCAACTTAAAAGTAAAACATGTTCCCTCAGTAAAACCTTTAAGGGTGTGAACTTATAAACTTCTAGTTTTTCAAGTTTTAAAGCCCAGAAATCACCTTGGAAGTGATATTTATTCTATGCGTGTATCTTTACAAAACATGATATATGAAAATGCCATGCATAACAACAACTCTTAATGCAAGTAAACATTCAATGTTTTATTTGGCTCCATAAAAGTCAGAGTGAAAACATTCCTCAAATTGAATATTTGGAAACGTTTTGATTTTATTTCTGGAATCAAAAAATGTGAAGCATGGATGGTCAGTAACACAACAAATGAAATGATGCCGCAGGCTGAAGCTAAGTACACCAAAGAATTCTGCCCATTTTGACGAAAGGTTGTTCATGCACAGTAGAATCTACACTTCCGTGATCGAGATTCTTTGACTCATTTCGACGCTAAGTCCGATCTACCAGTCAAGTACAGTCCATCAGGTAGGCCCAGTTCATCAGTCCTCGCCGTCATATTCCAACAAATAGCGAACTTTAAATACGTACTAAAATTGAGAATAGGACCAATTTCGAAAACTCAAAAACAAAAACCAAACATTTTCAATAAATAATAAATGGTGTTAGTAGTACTTTCCACTTTAGCTGCCTCCGTTCAGAGGACACACAGATCGTTTCAGTGAACAAACAAAAATCATAAGCTCGTCCCAACCTTACTTCAGTAAGATAATCTTTACAAGATAATTCGGAAAGTTGATCATTTAGTTTATAAAATTGAAAACCAACAGAAAATATATCTAACTTTACGTAATAGCACTGAAAATTGATATATTAATTTAAATAAACTTACGCTGCGTTACTCTCTTCAGATTTTTGTTGTTTTGATTTAATGATGATGCTAAAAAGGATAAATCGAGCTAGTGCAAGAAAAAATAAAGTGCCATTAAAGCATACAGTGTAAAGTTCGCACTCCTATTGCAGGGATCCCTTAAGTTAAAGAGGCTGTTCTATATGAAGTGAATGCAAGCAACTCACCATTAACAGTACTAAAATCAACGACTGAAGTACCAGCACTAGGTAAGCTCGATGCCTCCTTGTTCAAATCTCTCAGACTAGATGTTGCAGTTACTGCGCTAACTGGCTCTTGTGTTCTTTGCCAAGCGGGAATTCCAGCAACACCAGGAGTTGATTGGATTAACGGCGATGGAAACTGCTTTCTGTGGGAAACGAAATGGCAAACTCGTATCAATTCAAAGTGGTATATCATTTCAGGTTCTAAGAATGCCGCCTGGTTACCATAGTTAGTAAGGTGCAAGTTTATCGTACGTAGTCGAGTTCCTTGACTATTGCTCGGGATCTTAAAATAAACATCTGCAAATCGTTGAAATTCGCGTCTTTTCGGATAATTATAGGTAATCCATGGTGCCAAGCAAAATTAAGGATTACCATGTGCTTTTCATTTTTTTCCAAAAATGAAAAAACAAGTAAAACTGTTATATATCAACTATAAAAGTTAATTTTTCTCGTATTCTTATTGAACGAGAGGATATCACGCGCACGTGAACCAGTTTCAAATCAAAGTCCATTTTTCACGTATTCTAAATTGAACGAGAGAATATCACGCGCACATGAACAAGTTTCAAAGCAAAGTCCATTTTTCTCGTATTCTTAAAATTGAACGAGAGGATATCACGCGCACGTGAACCAGTTTCAAATCAAAGTCTAGTTTTCACGTATTCTTATATAACGAGAGGATATCACGCGCACGTGAACAAGTTTCAAATCAAAGTCCATTTTTCTCGTATTCTTATTGAACGAGAGGATATCACGCGCACGTGAACCATTTCAAATCAAAGTCCACTTTTCTCGTATTCTTATTGAACGAGAGGATATCACGCGCACGTGAACAAGCTTCGCAGTTTCCCGGTAACCAAACGCTCAGCGGGCAACATGTTACCGTATACTATCATATACGCGGTGTTCAACTTACCAATAGGAAAAAATATCGCCCTTTGAACCCCTTCAGTTACCACCTACATAATATTGTCCGGCTGCGTTGCCAGCGTGGTTGGTCCGTGTGGTGTAGTGGTTAACACGTCGGACTAGTAAACCGAAGATGTGAGGTTCGATTCCCGCCGTGGGCTGAATATGTTATTTTTTTCATATTTCTTTTAACATTATGTTATTGACCGGTAGATAACAAAACCGGAAGTGGAATCAAACCTTTTCAACCATGTGTTGTTTTTGTTTAATAAATAGTTGCTGGGTGAACTTCAAAACATCATGCACGATTAGTTAAATTAACCGCCTTCAACGAATGAATGAACTAACAAAGGCCACTAGTGCGGAATGGTCCCTCCTCTTCGGTTTCTTATTCTTGAGATAACCTTCCCTGGGCCTTCCCCCAGAAACCACCGCCCGGCCTCCTTACCCATAAAAAATGAATGTTGGCAAAACAAGCCACAAAGTAGGTTACCGACACGGAGGGGACACCACCATTGGCAATTACATGGGGATACAGCTCTAGTCTTTCGACACATTTCACTATTCTAAAGAAGCAAGACCGTCTTACATTTTTAACGCTTTTTTTTATAAGGGAAGCCCACAAATTTAACTTTTTGTTGAAATCGCTTTGCTTCGTTTATAACTCTGCGAAATGAAGCGGTTCCCATGTAAGTCAGAAAACTGGAAGCAGCCCTGAATCTGTCATATTTAAAAACTTTCGATACACTAAAGGCAGTTATCTGTTAAGTTGGGATGGATCCATTAGCTATCCATATCTTGATATTTACTACAACCTATCACGCATTCATCAAATCTTTCTCATAAAATAAACCAGGAAAGAAACATAAAAGACAAAGGAAGAACGGCATTTTTATCTCCGTCAAATAATATAAGCAATAATCTTTGACTTTCCATTACTCTTCTCTCTGTTTGTCTTGATGATGATGTATGAGTATTAATACAACAGGCACATTTATAGCCCAAATATGAAAACTCGCGAGAGGTAATCTTTCAAAACACTCAGAGAATTAAGTCTTTTTTTCCCTACAAGGACCGCCTCAATCTGTCTCAAATGTCGAAAGTAATATACAAAACGAACTGTTGGGATTGCAATGACTCATATATTGGAAAAACCAAACGAAGATTGCACGATCGTAAAACAGAGCATTT
>JAOTRI020137109.1:0-10987 GCA_028564885.2 Zoanthus sanctaehelenae
TGGCGTGAAGGCACTTTTTCAGTCACTTTTCACAGGCTGGTTCTGTTGCTATGGCAACAATAGACCCAAACATTAGTGTGATGGGTTTTTTTTTGCACTAGGTAGTTGGAATATACTATTAGTTTCTTCAAAAGTTTGATTTAGAAGAAAATTGTATTCTTGTGTGGAAGAAGACCCTAAGATTTGAGCCGTGTTACAAGAGTCAGCAGTCATTTGCGACAAAACCCTGCAAATAAAGAGTGCAGCAGATTCGCGGGGTTTTCAACGTGCATTGTTTTCTAAGTAAGTAATATTTTGTTTCAAAACTGTATTTAATACTGCTCCTGTTCCTGCTGTAAAAAATTTTGTGTGTGTGTTTGACGCAGTGACGTAATTTGAAGTTACGCTGACAACTTTCTGAGACGTCAGTTTTTTTCCAAGATGGCGCAGTTTCATTTAGATTATTACATGACTTGGAAAGAAAGTAACTCTGCTTCAAATGCCAATTTAACAGATATATTATAACAAATTAGTTTTTGGAAACTTGAACTTTTAGTAGAATTAAACTTCCTAAACCAGGACTTACAATACATATAAATACATAGTGCTGGGTAATCATTCGGGTTAAAATAGTAGAAATAATGGAATAGTTATAATTAGAAACAAAATAAAATTAAAGAATTACTGAAATAAATGAAAATAGTTTGAAATTAAATGTCAACAGAATATTGAAAAACAAGACACTCTTGAAGTTTTTACCGGGCTACCTAAATGAACCCCGTGTTCTGACGCCATAATGAATTGTGGGATACTTATTTTGTCTGAACACTTCATGACTAGGCTTACCACAGCTACACCAATATAGGCTACAATGACACGCCGGTCTATATTTAATATTGCAGACTTTAAGCAACGAGTACGGGAACGTGAGCGACGACGGCACCATAAAATTAGCTTTTTGATTTACTCTTTGTCTTGTTAGGCGGGTCATTGGGGTTTTATATTCCTTTGCTTTTCGCTTTGTGAATAAAAAAACAATTTAATGTTTCTCCATAAAGCAAAACAAATTCTGAGAAAGTTTTCGCTGTAACGTCCACGTAGTCCCGACAAATCCAAAACAGGTGTTTTCACGTTCTAATTTAGTGTCAACTCCGTGCACGTGCTCCGCTCGCTGCATTCCAACGTGCAGTTATTGTATTTTCTATTGTTTTCTGACGTTGTCGTCGGTGTCGCCGTTCTAGTTGCTAAAGGTCCCTAACATCTTTTTTGTACTGATTCATCTAAGAATTCAACAAATCGTATAACATTTTTTTATGAATCAAATGCAACAACTACTTACCCCACCGGGGCCAAAGACATTTCGACAGCACATTTAAGGAACATATAGGTGCATCACCTAGAAAATTGCACATTCTATAAATTAATATAAATGGTTGATCTTTGACCATTTTCAAAATCAAACTTCTTTTGTTAGCAATAAGCCTCATACGTCCAACACTGTTCCAACAGTTTTAATTTGTGGATGGTTTACAAAAAACTATACAAGGTCATCAAGTAAATTTTTGGTTTGTCTATTCAATTCTTCTCAAGTGCATTAAATGGATCCTCAGCAGTACAGCAATGGTAGTCTAAAGGGTTGCCATTCCCTATATTAGGCCGATAAAAGATGCTCGCACTTAATCATTCCTTTTAGCTTATCTCACGCGACAGAAGTCGCTCCCTTTCCAACAGTGGTAATGTGAAGTATTACCTTTCCTTTCTTTATATCCTTAACAAATGCTTACATTTAATTATTCTATATATGGTATTTTTATACTCATGCGCAGTGTGTATTTCGCTCTGTTTTGGCAGGCAATACGTGCGAAATCCTTTGTTCCTTTCAGGACAATATCTTTTAATGGAATAAATACCTTATATTCTGGTAACCGTGATATTTGTATGAAGTGTAGCCCGCCCAAACGGTGGAAAATACACACCACGCATGAATGGGAGAATACTTTGTATAAAGTTCATCTCATGTGACAAAGTTCTACCATTGTCCTACAACATCAATCTAACCTTTCTTTATCTTAGATCGATATCAAATGTTTTCATTTAGTTATTGTTTTGGCTCATCTCGATTGCATTATTGGCATGAACGTTCCAGTGTCCAACAATATTAATGTGGGATATAATCTCTATCTACACTGGATCCATGTAAAATGTCTGCATTTAATTATTTTTTGGAAAGGCTCATCTGAAGTTACAAGGATCCTTTAATGTTCAAAAATATCTATGAAAGCTCTTCTCTAGCTAAAATAGATAGCTCGTCCAAAGCAACTGGATACCTTGAACGGATCCTCTATTGTCCAATAGCACTAGGCATCATTCCTCATGCATTAGGGGACAGTGCTGTTGATGTTACAGGGTTCGATATCATATCTTTGAATGGTCAAATAACATCTTAAACAAAGATCCTATTGAGCTAAGTTTAATTAGTTTTTTCCTAACTAAGAAAATGTTAAACAAGGCAGTGTACAAAGACATCATATAGCAATCGTATCAAATAAAAGCATTTATCTCAACTTATTCGTTAGGCCACCCCCACTTATTCTTAAGCTTGTAACGTTTTCGAAAATGCAGGGTTGGTCGGTCGGCTAAAAAAAATAGCTATTTAAATAAAATAGCTTCCACATCCCATTCTCTCCAAGTTGCGAGATTAGAGCGCATATGTTAGATAAAATCAAAAATTATAATAAATTATAATATATTTTGTTGGTGTCAATGTTGCGCCATAAATTATGCTTTAGCTTGGTCCTTTAAATAAAATCAATTTGTATCGGCATGTTATCCACATACACCTATAACTGCTTCTATATTTTTTTCGTTTTGCAAATTTTCAAAATTTTGGTTCAGTTGAAAGACTGTAAATATAAATATTCTAATATTCTGAGCACTTCAAATAAAATTGGTTACCTGGCATAAACCAATCCTTGCATTTGCATCTTCCAACAACATCTTGTGTCAGTCTGTCTAAGAAACACTTTGACTTTGTATAACGGGATTTCGGGAAATACTTCAGAGGTGGCATCGCACAGTTTGTTTTATAAGGAGATGGGAGATTGGTGATCTGTAAAATAAATCTCTCATTCTTACACTCAAGCGAAAATCAACGCCTAATTTCTACCTTACAAAGAAGTTATAAATGTTATTATAAAATAAAGCAGATATAACGTTCTCTCTGATTGGCTGTGTAGCGTTGTTTAAATTTTCAATAAAACCACAGTGTGGTATTATCCGTTTTGACTCGTCTCTGGCGGCAGCTTACTTTATAAAAGAAATAAAAAAACTCGCCCTGTTTGCTTTGTTCAGTTATAAAACCACCTGTGAATTCTAAATTCACTGAAGAAGTGCGAGAACTTCTTTTGTGAACTTAAAACTTACGTGTGGTTCTATAACTGAACAGAGCGCGCGGGTTCGTTATTTATTTCTATAATAAAACGCAAAATAAAAACATGTTTTTTCATATTTTCAAGAATAATGTTTAATACTCCAATGTAGACTCCACGTGAGCACATGAAATGGCCAAGATATGAGTAATCAGTGTAGAAATTATGATCTGACCTGTCAAACAGGCTCAAATGGTCAGACGAGTTTGTCATAGCATTCTATTCATACAAATTGGAAAACGAAAAAAGGTCTTTCACTCTTTTTAGAAAGTCCCTCCATTTAGATACAATACTGCACATGCGTTCAACAGGTTAGTTTTGCATGATCCTTTTGGTAGCCCGCAATTTGGTCACAAGCAATTAGTCACTTATCTAAGTGTAAGTCCGAAACTTTTTTACAACTTCCCCATGTTTTCAAAATCCCGTATATTTTTAACGAAGATGTTTTTAACCCAAAATTTAACTCAGTATTAAATAAAAGACTTTATACCGAATTCAATTACCAATTTAACAACTCATTCAAATGCAAGGAAAAATATTGAATTGATTTAACTGACAAAAACACTCCCTCGAAATATAGACTTCACCATTTTTTCTCACTCCCTCGTATTGTTCACCGGTCATTTAAGTCATTTTCAAGATTTAATTAATATTTCTAAAACTGAAGGAAAACACATCAATATTTCATATTTTATAAATTATAATTATTTGAAAATAGAATTGTTACCTTTTTGATTTGATTACTTTCATTTCTTTTATTTTTTACAATGTAATTTTTAAGATTCGATACAGTACAAAGTACATGTACAAAAGCAATGTATACAGAAAAATACCACATACTGTACAAGTATTATTTATATTGTATAAAATCAGTAAAAATATTCTAAGAACATGCTTAAAAACATTTGAGGTTGATATATCGAAAATATTTAAGAACGTTCAGTCTCAGTCGAAAAATGTGTAGTTCTTATAAAAAAAGAATGTATTCTGTAAAAAATGTCGAGTAACAACGCAATATGATGAATGTTTTTTAAAATATCTGCTTTTGTCGGCCTAAACTCAAACTTAATTATTGTTTTAAAAATCAGTCTGACGTTTTTTTGATAATGTGTTCCTCCGTAAAAAGCAATTTAACAAAATCTTTTTGTAGATTAATTGTTTAAAAATATTGATCACGAAAGAAGAAAGCATTTTTTTTTTCGTCAACATTAATCACCATTATTTTGTTAGACCAGAAGACGCAATCTAAAAGGAAAATACTGCTTTTATACCATTACTTTGTTAATGTTATGTCTTTGTAAATATTTGTCTTTTTTTGTCTTTTAATTTTTTTTGGTTTTAGAAAATTCAAAACGTGTGGTTAATCTTAATGGCTGGAACATTTGGTAAAAATTTCATGTTTTGCTTGAAACTTTTTGAATATAAATATTTTATGGTGTTAACTTTAGGTTGTTCAAATTAAACTAGAAACAAACATTTCCTGAATTTTGCATGATAAATGTTCAAAAAACAAAATTAAATCTTTTACTGGAAATAAAGTACATTGAAACGTAGTAGAACGTTTTGGCCATGAACCATGGCCTTCATCAGCTAATGCTGAGGGTCATGAACCATGGCCTTTATCAGCTAATGCTGAGGGCCATGAACCATGGCCTTCATCAGCTAATGCTGAGTGTCACAAACCATGGCCTTCATCAGCTAATGCTGAGGGTCACAAACCATGGCCTTCCTCAGCTAATGCTGAGGGTCATGAACCATGGCCTTCATCAGCTAATGCTGAGGGCCATGAACCATGGCCTTCATCAGCTAATGCTGAGGGTCACAAACCATGATCTGCTTAATATTAAAACTATTTTTTTCGTCATTAAATTTTGTTATTCCGCATAAACAAACTACACTCCTCACATTTCCTGCAAACAAATGTTCATATATCTAGGAATATATAATATGAAAAACGCGGTTACATTTTTAACTTAGTATTGTAAATATTTGAAGTTCAAGTTCAAGAACAGTTCATCTTGTTTCACGAACACTCTTTTTTTTATAAGAATCAGTAGATTGCTCTTAATATTTTGGTGATTTCACCCTCAAATTGTTGTTAATTCTGTTCTTATTTCTAGCAGCTCAAATCGATGAAAAACATAATAGGACTGACGACCAAGGCATTGCAAAACCATGCGCCTCTCATTTTAGAATGAACTGACAAATGTGAAACACCGCGAGACTTCTTGTGTTTTATAATGTGTTGCTAAGTTAATTGACGAGTTTTAGTGAAGTCTCTTCGTAAAACATTTTCCTACAAAGTGAGATTGTTCTTAAATTGTTCTTAAATTTTGATCAATTTGAACGTAGCTGTTTTAATAAAGTTGTTCGTATGAAAAGGGTGTATTTCCATATTTCTCGCCAATTGAAGTTTTTAAGGGAATTTATTACAATAAAGAATCAAGTGCAGTTATAGAATATTTAGATTATAAATCTTGAATAAATTGACCGAATTTTGCACGTCCATCACAAGTTTTAATTACCAATTAGAACACAAAAATAAATTGAAATTCGTAACTTCGCCTCTTTTGTTTTATATATCTTTCCGATATCCTTCAATTTATACAATAATTTAACAAATAATTTATACAAAAATTTTTCTGAAAGGCCTAAAAGTCTGAAATAATTTTTTCGAACAATTCGTTGAGCTAGCTTTTATTGACCGTGGAAAAATCAAATCTTTTTGAGTAGAGTGAAACAATTTATAAAAACAAAGTTTACAGCGTTGCTAATCAATTTTTTTTGGTTATTCTGAAGGATTTTTAAGGACAGAACGAGTCACTAATGTGTCTGGCAGAAGATATACTTTAATTTCATTTAATAATTTTTGTACATTTCGCAATACTTTGATTTTAATTCTGAAGCAATTATATTTATGAAACAAAGAATTAAAAACGTGATTTCAAAGAAGAGAATTTTTATTTCTGAAATAGCTTGATAACAAAATAAGTTTAAAATAATTTTTTATTAGATTCACAAAGAAGCTTCAATAATTCGCAGTTTAAAAAAACATGAAGAAACTCATTTTTTCTACAAAATATTCATGTTTTAGCTAACTTTTTAAAATGTGCAAATGCAAGTCAAATAAAATTTCCTCCTTTACATAACGATACAATTTGAATAGAGAAATCTTGGCTACCTGCAGATTTGTAAATAACTTTTGCTGTTATCTAATCTCTATATATAGCGTTTGAATCTCTCTTTTATATTTTATAAGGGAAATGTTTTGAGGCACTCTTTCCTGAGCAAGATATGAATTCTTTATTGTTAGTATTTGATAATGCTCAGAAGCTTTTGTCGGTGTAAAAATTTGAGATAAATTAGCAGGCAGGTGGAATTGCAAGCTCTAAAATTAAACTTTACGCTCCATGCTAAAAAGCAAAGTTACAATCTGGAAAAAAGATTTTTATGAGACAAGAAGTTTTATAAACACAAAAAGGAACTGTTAGTGTACATTGTTTCAGTTAAGCAGAGCAAAATAAAGCGCAAAGATAAAGAGAAAAAAAAATGGTTGGATGCCACTGTTTTGAAATTGGTGCCATAAATATAATACAGACTGTTTTGTAAGAGCCATTTATCACATTGAATTCATAATATCACAACTGTTTTACAACCAAGAGAAACTTAATTTGAAAAGATGCCGTTAAAGCTTTTTTTAAGATGATACAAGTAAAAGAGCGAAGGACATTTTTATTTAATTGCTTTTCACCGTAATTAAGTGTTTATGTTTTAATAAATCACGGGGATTATATGACAGCGTTTACGAAAATTCGACGACCCAAATTTTAAGGTATCCAGGGAGCGAAATTTTCTCAAAACTATTTTGCTTTTAAAGTGATAAAGACAAATTGTTTCTTTGAGCTAAGAAAGAGTTTAGGTTGGAACAAAAAAGCGCTAACCAGACCATAATTGAAAATCAACCAAAAAGCCAACAAAACCACTGGTTCGATTTTTTGAATAAATAAAACGAAGTGTTAATTGCTAAAGATATACAAAAGCAGTTGCTTAAACCTTGATTCTGACACTCAAAAATATTTTCTGCAAAAAGAAGATGTATTTTATTGCACTTTCAACTTTCCACAAATAAATAGAAATTAGATTTACACTTCAGAGCGCACATTCTTTTAAAATATAACAAAAAATCTCACCTGTCGTTTCTTTAGCTCGATATATGTAGTAAACCCGGGCGATACGGAATATCCTTGCATGCGTACCGGCGTTTCTTCCTGATCATGTAAAATAACTTTAAACCCTGCACTACTCACACCGTAGTAATAATCATAGTGTTGAACATCTATCTGCAACCGTAATCCTTTTTTCTGGCCTGTGTTAGATACCATCAATGGCCGCTTGTTGCGACCAGAGTTAAACATGAAACAAACATCGCCGTCAACGTTTTTAAACTCGGTGAAGTTCGCCCAGCTACAATTGACATCTTCATTCCATTTACAAAACGTTATCATTTCTTTACGCGAGTGGGCGCTTTTAGAAAGCGCTTCTTGGATTTTTTCGCCCGTGAGTTGATCTCGAAGCTGCGTTACGTTTTTGCCTTGAAGTTTTTTTACGTAGACCTCGTGCATCAATGTGCCGTTCATTTTGGACATCCTTGCGTCATTGTAGTTACACAGCGAAATAGCTGGGAAAACCAGGCTATTTTCATATATCAGCAGAGTTGTGGTTGTAAACGGATATTCAAAGAAATTAATGATACTCTCTGTGCACTTCTCAAAGAAAAGCGCAAATGCCCCAAGAAGCAACAGAATCCAGATGATTCTTCTGAACGGAGGATTGTTGTGCTCTCCAAAACAGTAATGAAACCCATGAAGTGTACATCCTCCCAGAAACTGTGTCCACAGTTGTTGAATTTTGTTTTTTCTTTTCTTCCCGTTCAAAAGTCTCTTGCATTGTTCGTAATCACTGTTCTTTTTGCATTTGTCGTAGTCGTCAGCCTCATGATAAAACCCTTCTGTATCTTTCCACGGATGAACTCCTTCTGCAATTTGTCCGTTTGTTCCCGGCTTCACATAGACCACAGTGATATCGCGCTTACACTGAACGCAAAATGCCTTCAAGTTCCCTGAATAATGTGAGGACTTGTCGTCACCCTCAACGAGTACTCTAACATCTCCATTATTGTGCTGGTGAGTGCACGTATGTGCGTATTCATTCTCGCCTTCCATATGGATTGGGAGCGACATGTGTAAACTGAACGTAAGTGCGAATGGAACACTAAGTTTAATTGTTCAAGTATTGCTTGACTGCCAAAAAAGCGAAGAGAGGACTTGCTCATCCACTGATATTGACTAATCCGGAGGAATAATATGTCTATATTTCTTTCGAGGACGTGATTATTTTGCCAAGATTATGTTACGTTTTTAAATAGCTTCCGCTTGCAAATAGAATATATCCAAAAACGTTTTGAACAGTTTATGTTGACCAATCACATTTGTTGAGAGACACTAATAAGAAAAACTTGTTGATAGTCGAGGTTGATTTGCATTTAAATAGAGGTCGTGCTAAGGTCTTTCTGTAACGTGAATTAAATTCCGATTATGCTAAGCGTGGCTTAAAAAATCCTGCAGGTGAATGGAAAATCATACAATATTAATGTAAGTATTAAGAAAATCCTTTTTTGGTAAGAAAGTTTTTTGTTACAAATTTTGTGATTGCTAATCAACTCTCCCGAATACAGTAACAACACAAACAATACCTTACAACTAAAATTAGCAGGGAACAAAATATATCCAGTTTTTTTGTTCATTTTCCACTTTCTGAATTTTACAATAAGTTGCTTTATATAATAGAATATCTAAAGGATTCCGCAAGTTTTATGCAGATGGTTGAAATAAGAAAATCTAACTTCAAGAAATGTTCAGCCGAATTAAAAGAAGCAACAAGAAAAAAACAGCAACTCAAATACTCTTTTGTCAACCTAGAATCTAACACTATTTTAAAACCAAAAAATGTGATTCGAACAAGCAACATTTGAAGTTATTTTGAATAATTTATATTGTTTGTGTTTCAGTAAACGTTTTGAAAGTATTCTCGGCTTTATAACATCTATTCTGTATATAGTTCTTGAACACGAATCATACGGCAGTACATGTATTGAAGTAAAATCATTTTCAAATAAAATTCCTATACAAAATATGCTTTAACTTAATATGAAAAAACATATTACAAGCTGAATAAGCGACATTTTTTTATTCAATTCTGTTCATTAAATATGCTGTTTTGCTTCTCGGGGCTATAGTTGCGGTTTGTTGTTAAAATTGTTGTTTGTATAAATTTCAAAAAGAAATGAAATACTTTCTGCATTTAAATGTTATTGCCTTTAAAATTTTAAGCTTTCAGTTTCTTCTTACAAGTTAAAAACAATGCACTGTAGAGCTTCATATTCAATGTAACAAAACCCTTTAAAATCTTACTGCTAAGTTAAATTTAATTTGTTATTTAGAGCTGAAAACTTTTACACATACATGTTAGTTGAATTTTTTCAAAAACAACGTATCAAAAGTCACGCAAATTATAAAAACCGAACAGTTGTCTTTTTGTGCTAATGTCTTTCAGATTCTTTGCTACATTTCATTCTAGTCCTTACTGAAGATGTAAAAAGCTTCATTTGATTTGATAGTCAAAGCTTTGCCATAGTAGACAGTTGTTTACAAGGAATCATATAGCTATTAATTTAAAAAGTGAAAAACTTCAAACATCTTAATTCAATTCCATGCTGGCATGTTTAAAACATTTTCCGATTGATTTTTATGATTCTGTACGCAACAAACCTTGTCTATAAACAAACAATTTCCGTCTTAAAACTTTTAACTTTGAAAAATACAAAACCAATAATAACAAGTTACACTGGTTTTTAGATTATTCCACTATTATAACATAAAAAAACGATTCACAATCATTTTCCGATGGCTCTTTAAACTTTTAAGCTAAAAATTGATAATAAATGCAAAGGCCCGGGATTTCATAAAACAATGATATTCGTGAAAAACATAAAATGTTAAGAAAATGTTTCAATTTTCCTATGTGCTGTATCAATATGATTAAGTGACAATTGGCAAAGAATAATATTTAGTAGTGTATTTACCATTGAAGTTAACCCACCAGGCGCCTGACACGGAACTCCTATTCTAGTTAAGCCGTAGCGATTTAACTTACTTTTAAATGGGATGGGTTTGAACCGCTAAACGTATACATATCATCTGTACCGAAATGCTAGTGGTATCATTACTATCATTACGGTAATGGATTTGAACCGCTAAACGTATATATATTGTCTGTACCGAAATGCTAGTGGTATCATTACTTCATTACGGTAATGCATTTGAACCGCTAAACGTATATATATCGTCTGTACCGAAATGCTAGTGGTATCCTTACTCTCGTTACGGTAATGCATTTGAACCTCTTAACATATGTATCGTCTGTACCGAAATGCTAGTGGTATCCTTACTTCATTACGGTAATGCATTTGAACCGCTAAACGTATATATATCGTCTGTACCGAAATGCTAGTGGTATCCTTA
>JAOTRI020137119.1:0-10986 GCA_028564885.2 Zoanthus sanctaehelenae
TCAGAAATATTTTTTGGATCAGAAATTTCTAGGACAGAAATATTTTTTTGGCCCAGAAAGTTTTGGCTTAAATACGGCCTTTTCCATATATATCATGGGCATTTTTCAACTGTCATTCCTTTTAGAATTAAATCTAAATATATAGCTTCTAAAAATAACTCAACGGCCCTTGTAGACCTTTTATGACATAAATATGTGTCAGTCTTGTGCAGCTTATTGTAAATTTTAAATAAACTTTGGTTTACATCTCTTCGATTTATTAACCAATTCCCCGATAACACTTTCAAATGGCGGTAAGCTTGCAAGATTATTTATAGAACTGTTTTACGAAAAGTTACACTCTAAATTTTTTAAGTTATAAAACCAAAAAAGTTATAAATTCCGTCTTTGAACGTATTTTTAAAATTATTCTTGCAATTGTATATATTGACCCTTACCCAAACTGCAACACCATACTAGTACTAACCTTATGATAACATAGACATACGCAATGAAACTGCATGCATGCATCAATAAGCATGCGCCAATACGAAAATTATCGCGAAATTGGTTATTTTGCTTTGTCATTACTCTAAGCCTTATCAAATTCTAATGATCTGTAAAAAAAATTAGCTGTTTAGTGTTTTATATAAACCATTTTTTACTATGTGGGATGCTAGATTCAATTATTAGTAGCACTCTGGGTCTATGTAAGTTTGAGATACTGCGGAAGTTTTACTTGTCAAAACGCTTCCCTACTGCCTACATAGACTTCCGTGTTATGATTTCACTTTTAAAAAATTAATGTCAAAGCCTTGCTAAACCAAAGTTAAAATTATTTTTTTGTGTCCATGAGCAATTGTAACATTTGAATAAAATTGTTTTATTCTACTCGGTAGTCTGAATATTTAACTCATAATCGTAAAAGGTGCTGTTTTGAAGAGAGATTAAACGATGGGTATCCATCCGCTGAACAGTGAACATTTTAAAAGAATTACACAATGGCGCGGAATTAGCTTATAACTTTCTTAAGGTACTTACGTAAATGGTTCTAAAATTATCACTACTCTGTGATAATATTTTACCAATTATGGTTATTAACTTTACAAAAAAAAAATAAGACAAAAACAGAGAGAAAATAAACGAAGTTCAACTTCCCTTTTTGAATTGGTTGGTGAGCTCTCGGTCTAACAACCTATAGAAAGGGTTTCGAGTTTGAACTTTGCAAGCGTGTGACTAGAGGTTTACAGGTGCACTATATAAGCTAGTAATAGTATCTGTTGAAAGTCACGCAGACTTTAAAACAAAGTATCTGCGGCTTCAATGAAAATATTTTAAGTTCAAATCGAGTATAAAATGTCCACCTATATATTTAGAGAAAAATATTGAGCTAGGTCACGCTTTCTATCGAGCTTCTCTTCTTTCGTGACAACTAATTTTGGCACACGAGACTAGCATAGTGACTTGCACAATTGTGTAATGCAAATGAGCAAAAGTTTCCCCCTCCGGGCCCTCCCAAAAGATCGATTTCGCTAAAAACTTTTACGGCCAGCCGTTGAAGTTTTAAAGATTTTGGCTTAATCCAAGCTCATACTTAAATTGGTTCTCTGACTAATCTTTCTTACATTTCGTACCTGAATGATCCTATACGGCTACGTGATATGGCATTTTGTAAACAGTATTCATATATCATTTTTTCGACATTTGCAAATGGTGAACCATTGATAAATTTCGTAATATAATTGTTTTTTCCATGGAAACGGCAGGTTCTGAACAGGTTCTAAAAAAATTGCTTTTTTTGTAATGTCACTGCTCGTATGTAAGTACTATTATATAACTTGTTATTATTAATATATATTACCTAACACAATATCGAACCGAATGCTCTATATTAAGTTTGCGTTGCCTTGCCAACGTCTTGATAAAACCTTAGTTTAAAATTAATAGAAACACATATGACATAATTTCTGAGCCTCGAAAAAACCGTTTGAATAGAGGAAGAAACAAAAATGGCGGCATTTTTTGACAGATTTGCTTCAAATCTTCAAAGGCCGAGCGGTTTGGAATAATTTCTGTAGCTTGCTAGGTTTTATTTGGAGCCTGACTTTAAACAGCACATAAACACGTGAGAGAGCCTACAGTGCAACGCCAACGGCGAGTTGTTAGCTGACTGGCATAGATTTGACTTTTTTTTTTGCGTAGAAAGTTTGACACATGCTAAATTTTCAAAAAAGAAGTTTTATAAAACTCAAAATGGGGTAACTTTTATTATCTTTTTCGGTAAAACCTAGTAATGCAGTTTTGTGAGTAATATTACTTTTGAGTCCTTGGCCTTGGCACAGTTTGAGTTATGGAGTACAGCCCCGAGAGTGATTTTAAAAATCACATGGAATCACATGCAAACAATATTAACCAATCACAAGCTTTGTTGATGCGTTTGTAAAAGCCTGGCACGTGCTAGTGTTTGGCGCCAATCACAGTCATACCATGAATGAGAATAAAAACTTGTCGTAACTCACAAGACTTAAAAAATACAAATATATATAGATACGAACTAACGTCATCAGGTGATCTAAGGGCATTACAAGTTGCCTTGCAAAGTCAAAGTCTCTCAGTATCTTGCAAATGCTCGGAGCTTGATGTGCAAACATGTTTGAAACAGAGATATACGAAGATTGCGGTTTTGTCATTTCAAAGTCCGTTACTGTTGATTTACATTACTTAAACCGTTGTCGGTGGAAAAGAGAATATTCGGAGAAAAATTTTCACAGGACTTTGCACGATGCAAACTTCAGGTGTAGTAAAGCGGTAGTAACGAAAGACTCAAAAAAATTTAATGGTTGTGAAGTTGGAACGTTGTTGGGTTCGGGTGGCTTCGGATCTGTTTTCGAAGCTACTCTAAACGGAGCAAAAGTCGCTTTAAAGAAAATTCATCGACATCGATGCGCGAATACTTCACGAGCTTTTAAAGAGACTATCGATGCGGAAAAACTAATATTACCCTTTCGACATAAAAATCTTGTGAGAACTTTTGCTGTAATCGAAGGACAGGGCACAATGGATGTTGCAATAATCATGGAATTTGCAGGGTACAAAAATTTGCAAGCAGTAATTGATGATGAGTCTCACGATTTGGACTTAGCTCGTCGGGTCAAATATGCAGATGACATCGCTTGTGCATTGAACTTCCTTCATCAAAACAATATTGTGCACTTGGACTTGAAGCCAGCAAATGTCATGTTGGGAAGTGACAAAACGTGCAAGCTAGGAGACTTTGGTTGTTGCCAAAGTCTTCAATCACTTGCAGAGAATGATAATTTATCGCCCCCAAGCCCAACTAAGAGTTTTTTGACAGGTACATTTGCGTATCGAGCACCAGAACTTCTTAAGGGAGAAATTCCAACGCAAAAATCCGATCTTTACTCGCTTGGAATTTTATTGTGGCAAATGTTAACGAGAGATCGACCTTTTGGTTTGGAAAGTCAATTCGTAGTAATATTTGGGGTCGTTGCCTACGATTTGAGACCTGCTTTACCGCGATTTAAAACTGAATCTTCAGAGACAAATTATGTCAAACTTATCACTTCTCTGTGGGAAGGAGAGCCATCCAGACGGCCATCTGCTTTAAGAGTTTTGGAAATTCTTCAAGCAATTAGGAACAGTTGAAACCTATCCTTAAATAATTTACTAGTTTTTCTGCAGCCAGCCCACTCGTGATGTAGCACGTTGTGATATTGTCGTAGCACGATTCAAGTTTCAACGTTAACGAAATTTTTACATGTGATGTGTCTTTCTAGCTTATTAAAATCTTCTAGTCATTTTTAAACTCTTTGATATTCTTACGCTTAGAAATTTAGTTTCTAACTTAATTTTTGTTAGCAGAGAAAAAGAAAAACAAGGGAATACGCGGAAAATCTGTCATTACCAGACTTGTTAGTTTCAATTACGTGTTATTGCACGAATAATCATGGGTTTTCCCTACAGCCATTGTCTAGGTCAATGGTAAATTATGCAAAATACGCACGAATAAATTAAACAAACGTGATTGTATTGCCATTGGAAATCTTTCTTCCTGTTTACAAGGCCACTGCTAAAAGTTTCGTTGATCTAATCACATCGTTTTTAGATTATTTACATGTGCATGCTGAAGCAGATGTTTTTTTTTTTATTATTTTCCATCAGACACGTACAAAAATCCCATGCTCTTTTCTAGTAATTTTCATACTTCAATCACTTGTAAGTTATTTTTGTTTCAGTAGGAGTATTATAGCCTATAGGAATAGCGGAAGTCTTGGATTATCTAGGTGTCGATCAGATAAAAACTTTAAAACTTATTTCCTAGTAACTAGTTTAAGTTTTCGAAGCAATTTCTTAAGAAACTCAGTGCACCTGAAAATTAGGCCTCTTTGATTTGCCAAACAAACACTGAGTCTGAGACAGAACAACCGAATTCTTAAGCTGAACTACGTAAGCGGATTTATCAATTATGTGATTCCATAATTATATATTGAAAACCTATCATACAATCTATTAACATTTAAAATTTCTTGCATTCCCCTCATTTTTATTATTTTTATATCAAAAGCAGACTTAAGCACTGCTTCAATTTTGCAGGTGTCATCAAGTTGTTTTGTGTGGTGTATGTCAGAAACTTTCATTACATGAAAAGTACGTTAATGAGAACAGCGCGTTCAAAACTACGTGTTTAATATAAAAATTATGTTTTTTGTAAGAGCTGTGCTGTAAGTTGTGACATCCATGGCCAAAAATTAGCTTAACCCTTTCATTCCCAATCAGTTATCGACACTCAACTTCTCCTTACATAACAAAAACAAAATATGACATTTGGTAGTGAGAAAATGAAAATTAATCTAACAAAGTAAACTACCGAAGATGAAAAGTGAAATTCTCTCAAACTTGTTCAATGAAAAGTATGGGTTCAAGTTGGGAGATCTTAATAATTGAAGTGGGTCTGAAAGGGTTAATTTTTCAAATCTCTTTGATGAAACCAGTTTTCTTTTTAATAAGGAAACTAGACTTGGCTGGTCTACCTGAATAATATACCTTGAGCTTGCATTGTTCAATGTACATAGAAAAATAATGTAATATAAATGTAATTGTCAATTAGTAAATCGTAATTTAGAGACAATCTGAAATATTTATTCTGTAAAAATTAAAATATTTCAGTTTAATATTTCTGAATTTCTTTGAAATAAAAAGAACCAAAACTTCGCTGTAGGCCTTGGTCGAAATCATTTTCTTGAGTTTGTGCCATTCAGCGCGCCCTAAACATTTTGCAATGTAAATTTTTTTTTATAAAGATAAAAATATTTTTTAAAAATTATATTACACAATTTTTAGGCTTAAATGGCACAAACTCAATAAAATATTTCAAATAATTATAAGAAAACTATTTATTAAGAGTTTGAATTTGCTCAGTACATTTTAACTGTAAACACATATATATTAATAAAAGAAAGATATACTGAAAATGAATTGGAAAGTGTTGCATTGATTTCTGGTAGAATCACATTTTCTCTTTGATGAATGTTTTTGTTAATCCCAGATACTAAACTAGATTATAATTATATTTAGTTTAAACCTACTAGTGGTCTAATTCATGCATCCTGCATTGTGATTGGCTTAGTAACTCTACAAGAGGTCTATTTGTAATAGCCTACTATAATTATTGTAAAGAAAAATGGTTGGTCAAAACAGTAAACTAGCCTTGTTTTGATATAATATCAGAGGTTTTCATCTCACCAATTATTAAGTTTATTAAAATACCTAGACCTCTCAAATAACTTTGTATTCATTCATATATATATATATATATATGTTTAACAATTAAACTTCAAGGACAATGCATGGGTTATTCAACCTTTTAGTCCACGAAGCTACTAAGAGGTCTAACTACTTTACTACAAGTCTACTCAAAGGGGTCAAAAAGGATGTAACAGTTATTATCAATGATATTTTAACAAAACAGGAACTTTTAATTATTATGGTCACTCACCTTTTAATAGTAGGCTATTACAAATGGACTACTGCAAATCCTGCATTTTAAATACTATGCTACTAGAGGACTATTAGTAATAGTCATCGAGTAGCAAAATTCACACACTTTCTTACGTTTTATTCCCAAATAAATCTTTCTTCAACTTGCATTTTCTAACTTTATTATTGCTTTTTCTGTCCAACGAATTGGGTGATACTAAAACAATTAGACCCTTTGCCCTCAAGGGCCATGGTTCAATAGCCCATTCGGCTTCGCCTCGTTAAATAGACTTCAAATAGCTAGATTCAAGCCAACTATTTAACGAGGTGAAGCCAAATAGGCTGTTGAACCATGGCCCTTGAGGGTGAAGAATCTAATTGTTTTAGTATCTGCAGTTTTTGGTAACTAGCTACCTAACTGCTGGGCTGTGACTAACATATATACATATTGAAGGGGAGCAAAATACTGAGATTTGGCTGTCTGTGTCACTTGCAACAGATGTTCAATATTTTCCACATGAAATCATATACAAACGTAAAAATTGGTCACCCTAAAATATACTTATAATGAACTATTTTTAGCATACTCAAAAAATTGCTGTCAGCTTAAATTTTTAGTACTAATAATCATCTTGAATTAAGTTAGGCATTGAAAACTTCATTTTACATTCTGGTCATACTTTGAATGATACCATTGGTAAATATCAGAAATACTTATGCTAGGTTAAACAACACAAGCAGTAATTTGTGAATATGTGCTATTATTGATTTGAGCTGCTAAAAAACATTACTTCAAAACCTTCGGAGCTACTTGAAATTGTTAACAGACAAGGAACTGACCATCATAAGTTGGACCTCAGTAGGGTTAACAACAATGTATAAATTTTTTATTGGGGAGGGAGGTGGATCTATATATAATAGGGAATTTAACAAAGAGGTGGTAGAAGAGGGGATGGACCGGGGAAGACGACAGGGACAATGTAAAAAAATTGGGGCTGAGAGTTACATGGTGTTGTATATATATTTCCTAGAAAAATATGAAGTTGTTGGTATTTCTTGTAATAATTTTCATGAAGTCAGGAAGTTAGTTTACTGTATAAAGGACAAACAATTACACAGTCCCAGATTTATTTTTAAATTCTCCTAACTTGTTCCTATACTTTCTATTGAACAAGTTTGAGAGAATTTTACTGGTAATCTTCTGTAGTTTGCTTTGCTTGATCAACTCTCACTTTCTCATCGCCAAATGTTTTCTTTTCTATGTGTTATGTTAGGAGAAGTTGGGTGTTGATAACCGACTGGGACTTAAAGGACCTTTTAGGTTTGCACAGTATATAGTTTTTCTTAAGTAATTTTTTTGATATTCAAGTTTATTATACAGATATAGGAAAGTTTTGCTGAAAAATACACCATTTGTAGATTTCATATATGAAAGTATATACTGGATGACATGTTTTTCATATCCTAACTAGTAAAGAGATCACTGATGCCAATATATGATGATGCCATATATTATTTAACGAATAAAGAAGTCTAAGACGTGTTTTAGACTGTGATAAAACATAACAACTATTTGAGAGCACGAGGGAAATGTAAAAAACACAAGCCACAATAAAACACGCTTTTTCTATGTTTTATACTCTGATAAAACATAGATTTTTGACCAATCAGAGCACGCGTAGCATCCTATCTATATATTATACTGAATTCTGGATAAATTATAACCTTGTGTAGTTTATTTTTTGTAGTGTAATTTCTGCAATGATAAATTATTCTAATTAATATGTCAAGTTGGTCCAGATACCACGGCTTAAAAAACAGTTCATCCATGGCTACTAGCTAGACTGTACTAGATTCTCAATGCAAGTACATGTAGTTTCCGTTTTAATGGTCGCAAATAACTTAACTGTATACAGTTATACTGTATGTTGCGGTTATATGCATGCTTGTCTATATGCATGCTTGCTTGTGACTTGTGTGCTTGCACTACTGTACATTTACAGTATCTGAATACTGACTGAAATTTAATATCGCACACTTTCGGCTCAGTTCTGGGTCATGTGTTACCAATCTATTAACATCAAAGGATATAAAAGGTCGCCTCAACATATAAAGATCATGCTAAAATCTAAAAAAACTCGCAGCTTTCAATTATTACCTGATTATGAAGGTCAACATATGACCACCACTCCAGGGACATACAGCACATGATCATGTAAACTTTAATACGCCACGCCAATTTGAAAAACAAAAGTTCAAAGGACACTTGTACATTTAAACTACTTACTTGCAAAGTTGAAGATACATTCCCGCATTACTTCACAAATTGTTTTAGACTTCGTTTCGTTTTTTAAAAATTGTGATTTATTAAAGCAAGCTAGCTGAAGCAGGCTGGACAGAACTTTGACAATTTTGATGGCCAGTTGCATTATAAACTAGGATTCAAACTTTTCGAATTCGTTACTACACAAGCTGTCTTTTGAGCATTTGAGCTGTCAAAAGGCAAGATAACAGTTAGACTTAAATTGTAAAAAATGTCAGTTTATATGGCCCACGGGATTAAAAGATTCGAAAGTGCACGAGTCCTTGATCATGACCTTGTCTCTATCTCGTGACTGTGAAATGGAGTCTGGTATTTGAGTACATTTCAAGTTTGCCCTTAAGGGCACAACAAGTTTTATTTCATAAAGATCCGAATAATTGTGGGTAGCTCAAGCTTGCGAGTTTGAGCCTTTTTTTCTGCATTTCTCAAGTCTGGCTACTGATTTGCTCAAACCATCCCACGTCTCATTTGACGGAAAAATCACGTGAGAATATGCATAACAAATATGGCCGCCGTAATGGCGGACGATAAGTCAGAAGAAAGAAAAAATAACAGCAAGTTTGATTCCGTTCCGTTTAGTGATGATAATGATAAACCCGCTTTTTATATTGGCGAAGGAAAACTGTTCGAAGGCTGTTTGTCTACGGATTCGGATGAAGAACAGCGAAACGACCCTGAAGTCGATTCTTTGCAGTTCCAATACGGCGTAACTCCACCAAGAAATGCCAGAAGGTTGAAAGAAAAATCTAAAAGCTGTAAAAAGTCAAAAGAGAAATCGGTGGTATTCTCTAAAAGTCTATCAGCAAGAGATCTAACCATTAACGCAATCAACAGAGTAGAGCTTGATTTGCAGCGAAAAAAGAATCGAGCAAACTCTACCCAAATAACAAACGAAAGGAGATTTCAGAGAAAATTTAAACGAGAAAGTTGGAGCCCGGAGTCTAGCATTTCTCCTTCAAATTCTTTTGATGGTGGAGCAGGGTCTAAAATGGAGATACCCAGTTTCATGATAGAGTCCAGTAATAGATATATGTGCTTAAAATATGATTTGAGTCAGTCGTATCCGAACGCGAGGCCGCCCATTCGCACGGTTTACACAGACCCAATGAGCAGTCTATGTTCAGGGGACCAACTTGAACCGAGAGCAACGTTTTACAGAACATTTACAAAATTGGTAGATATGTGCGTTCGCTCTAAGCAAAAGGAAAATCCGAGCGTCACACAAATGGAAAGGCAAACATCGGAGGAAAATAAAAGGTGGGAGGTAGAGCTTCGTCAGGCCTTGTGGTTGGAGATACAAGCTTGGCATGCAGGGAGAACTATGGAGGAGCAGGACGAGTACCTTGTCCTAGCAAGAAAGAGTGTTGATGATGTTTTAGAAGAAGTGATAAACTTCAGGTTTCCTTTTGCATCAATCGGTGAGAGAGAACAAAATTCAAAAGCTTATAATCATGAAAAAGCTACCCAACCTTTGCAATTTTGCAAAGAAGAGAGAGCTAATTATTGTTGTGCTGATACTGAAAATGAAATCAAGGTGTATGAAAACAAACAACTTGAACTGGAAACATCTGTTGAGGTGGAAAATGCATTTGCAATAAGGGGAAAGAATGATGAAGAACCTGAGAGATTAACATCTGATCAAAGGAGTTGTTCATTTGGCAAAAGTTGTGGTTATAAAGAAAATAATTATGAAGAGACGTATTTTAGGAAAATTGCAAGAAATTCAGACAAGCAGATTACCCGCAATGAGACATTCAGTGAAATTCAAGCTGCATGTAAACAAGTTATTTCTCTCTTTGAAAAGTTGCAAGCTGTGGAACAGCTTTATCCAACCTTGCGAGCCCTTGGAGAACAAAACCCAAAGTATATTTCAGAAAAATTTCAAATTAATTTTAAGGCACTGTGTGTGTGGTTGAACATTACCCAGGATTTAAGCCATAAGCTTCAAATATTAGCCAAGATTTTGTGTATTGACATAAATGATCATGAAACATGGAAAGATTGGTTTGACTTTGGTCTTGGTAAGTACTATTAAAATATTTTATATTATTTTATAAAACCCTTTGTACTAGAAGCTAAATCCTTTATGAGCCTAGTTTTCTATTGAGCCCGAGTTTATCTCCAGTTTTCATAGTGTTAAGTGGATGAGAGTCTTTGACTCCCCTTCTATGGGACACTAATCCATCGCAGGCTAGCTCCCAGGAAAGACTGATACTCATTAACCTAAAACAGCTGAGTTGGTGTAGGTGGAAAAGAAGGTCACACAAGTACTCTAATCTTGGCACACTTTCAGTTTTCTGTTCTTTCGGGATAGGTAACATGGAAAGATTGATTTGACATAAAACCCTTTTCACTAGAGGTTTGAAAAAAGTTAAAAAAAACAAATGTGGTAGAAGGAAAATGAAAATGTCAGAATATTGATTGCAAGACTTGTACAGTACAGTGTAGAAAGAGTATACCATGAACCGAGGGTCGTGGGTCAAGGGTCCGAGGGTCAATTGAGGGTTGTAGGTCCATACTAAAATGATAAAAGACATTTGTCCTGAAGGCAATGGCCTTTTATCAGGTCGCGCGAGACATGACGTCATGCCTTCCCCTGATTGGTCAAATGATTTTTCAACGGCTTTTGGTAGGCAAAACATTCAGGCTGAAAACATTCACTGAAAACCCGCGAATTTAGAGTTTGA
>JAOTRI020137130.1:0-10985 GCA_028564885.2 Zoanthus sanctaehelenae
TTGAAACTAATTAAAGTTTTCATAGAATTCAACTTGACACTTAGTAAAATTTTCACGGAACTAAACTCGACACTAATAAAAGTTTTAATCGAAGTAAACTTGAAACTAATTAAAGTTTTCATAGAATTCAACTTGACACTTAGTAAAATTTTCACGGAACTAAACTCGACACTAATGGAGTACGTCGAGTGTACGTGGGTTGAAAGTTCCTTATTGCCCCCTCACTGTTGGAGTGTATTCGACCAACCAGTCCGAACAAACAACGATGTCGAAGGTTGGCACCACTGCTTGAATCGCTGTGCCTCAGGAAAGAGCCAGTTGCCTTTTTATGTGCTGGTTTAGTTGTTGCAGAAGGAAGCTTTATTTTTACCCGTAACCATTTAAATATACAATTTTAATACTAGCAAATGTATATTTTAGTATTTACTGAAGATGATCTCACGGCTAACAATGTTTTTCTTAGAATTAAAAATATTTTAACTATATTTATAGTTCTAAAAGTTTTAACATTAACTTTCAAAGTAAATTTTTGACATTAACAAGGTTGTTTCATATTTTAAAATTTCATGTCATATAAAATGTGTAATTAGAAAGGGTGTGTTTTAACAAGTGATTCATTAACTATAGCTTGATGTCAAAAAAGTGCATGTGTCAACAAAAGAGTGTGCCTTAAATTTTTTTAAAGACGCTTTTTAATGAAGCTTATATACCACTGCTCTTAGCCAATCAAGTTCTTAAAATTGTTCAAGTACTTCTGCCTGATATTCTTTTGAAAAATATTACGTATACCAATTGACAAACTAATGACAGAAAAGTAACTTATTTTTTGGTATACAGGGCGAATTATGAAAAACTCTCAAATGGGTTTCTTTTTAGGGAGCGGTGGCTACATTTATACGGAATCTTCATCACCGCGTAAAACTGGAGACAAAGCTCGATTGATCAGTCCCAGAATCCATGGACCAAGCTGTCTCACGTTTTATTACCACATGTACGGAAAAGGAATGGGTTGCTTGGTTGTGTATGTTCGTAAAACAGCAAAAGAGCTGCCTCTATGGGCTAAATGCACAAACCAAGGGGATCAGTGGAAGATAAATTTAGTGTCAATAGTAACACGTGGGACATACGAGGTAATGTATGATATTTATATTTATTATATTTATCCATAAAATACCTAGATATTAAACTAACATATTATCTTCACTAGTGAAAAGAACACTATAGAAATCCCTGTAGTAGTCTTTTGATACTGGTTAAAGATATTTATAACATAGATAGGAGCCTCCGCGCGCTCTGATTGGTCAAAAATCTATAATTTATCAGAGTTAAAACACAAAAAATACGTGTTTAATTGTCTTTCGCAACCAGCTTTCACCTTGCCTGCATTTTAGCAAAGCATCAGAAAGTTTTTAAAAATAAGAAGAAGCGAAAACTTTCGTGAACTCGCGTTTTGTCAAGCTTATCGGAGCTTTGTCAGAGGACGAGCTCGACATTATCGTTGACCGTGCCGTGACGAAGAACATCGCAAAGTGAGGAGTGAAAATATTTGAAGAAGTAAGCACAATACAATTTAATAAGTCAAATATTTTCAACTGAGAGTTATTTATTATAATCGTAGCTTTCTTTATTTTAACTTTTTCTTATTTTTGTTGTTTTTTGCTCTCGCAATTCTGATACATTTCCAACTATTAAAAAGACATGTCAGAAACCTACATAGAGCAACGCAGACAGCATCAGTTTTAAGTACTGAATTCAACAGCAACAAGAAATCTATCTTTATGACTTTAATTCAACTTCGCCAGCGTTCGGATGTCTTGTTCGCAGTATAATCTGCAAAGAACTTTAAACCCACCTTTAGAGAATAAATCTCTTGTTATTCCATTAAAACCACTCAAAGTGCTGTTTGTTCCTGCAGAAAATAAGCCAACTACACAGCAGTTCCAACAGCAACATGCAGCTTCAGAAAAATTCACCATTTCGAATCCTTCAGGAAGTGGCGGCACGTTCAACTCTTACAAAAGTTACAACGTTAATGTTTTCATAAACAAAAACGCTAAGTTTACAGCCTCAATCTGTTTTTTTATAGTTTTCCATCCAAAAACTTTAAGTACATTACAATAAGAAACTCGTTTCATCGAATGCCATCGGAAGTTCGTTTCTCATGCGATCGCCATTTGACAGAATGACACATGAGGACTGGAGTGGCCAATCAAATTGCTAGATTTAGCATTCTATCAAATCAGAGTTTTGCTAAAATTTGCATGTAGTTTTTTAGTGATATATTAGAAATTTGTTTGTAGATCTGTGTGCTTTGTTTTTTCTACTCGTGGAGTAAAAAATCTATATCATAAAGCAATAAAGAATCTGCCGAGCATCAGACCGTGATTAAGAACACTCGGAACATTTGATAAGACTTGAGAAATATCCGTCGTGTTTTATCACAGTTTAATTCAGGGCTAAGGCTTCTTTATTTGTTAATTAAGAAATGGTTTTTACTCGAAGATTTTATGGATAATAGAACACTACATGGTTGTTTGGTTATATGGATTTTATCTTCTCGTGGTGAGATCTTTTCAGGCAATGACTTCGTGTATATCGGTTAATGAAATTAAACAAGACTTCCGATTGGCTAAAGTAGGGTTAGCGCAGGCATTACATTCCTTTTGATTGGTTGAAACGATCTGTCACTGACGTCAGTCGGTACACGGGGACAGAACCTTTTTCCACCATGAGAAGATAAAATCCGTATCTCCACGCCACCATGTAATGATATTCTATTTATTACATGAGTGTTTTACTATAAGATACGCCAATCGTAGATTTTATTATCAGAATATGTCCGGGATGCGAGTAAAATATTTTCCATATTCCACTAATAAAAACATCATCAGTGACGTCTTTGTTGTTTTTCCTTTTTTTTTTGTTTTTTAACAAAAATATGAAAAGATCATATCTATGTAATAAACAAGAATTACACGTTAACTTCACAACACACGAAGTTTTTGTGTCGTGGAAAATATTTCTCTCGTTTGATGCGGTCACTCTTGAAATATATATTTATATTTTTACTCTAAAGTAAACATGATATGTTCGCTCTATAACATACATAGTACATTGAAATTATATCCACAAGGTAACAATTTTGAATGCATCGACCTTTGTCAGATCTCCACACAAACGGTAGCTAACTAACCACAGTCTAGAAGAAAATCATTTTTGAATTTTTGATTAAAATATTTTCTAGTTCCTTAAGCCTTTTTTTTTCATAAAATTTTTTTTATAAATTTCACTCTTTACCCTACTAACAATATACATTTACAGTTTTTGAATTCGGTAATCAATAAAAAAACCGGCAAACCTTTGTACATCATTTTTGTTTCCTATATATTGCAATAGAGTAAATAGCTTTGGTACAGTACCATTGCATCTACACATATAAATATAGTATTTTGTAATTAATAGTAGGTAATTGACCCTCTTTGCAGAAGGTCCTTTATCAAATATACTGAGCAGGATATTCGTTAAAGTAATTTGAAAATCCAAATTTGTTTTTGTTGGGACATATTTTCTTAGTTCTTGCCGCTAAGTTACAGACCTGCACACTGTTAATTTTAGGGTGTTGATTCAACCCCAAAAGTGGAGTGAAAGAAAAGGTACAGTCTACAGAACAGCTCCACTTTGGGAGTAGTTTTTTTCCCCAATCTTTCCAATAAATAGGTTTTCCAGCAACTTGAATGAATGTATTGTTCCACAATCATTATGGTTGGTGTAAAAAATCTTTTACTTCTGTGGGGTGTAAAAAATCTTTTACTTATGTGGGGTTTGCAATTAGATCTCCACATGATTTCACTACGTCTTTGCAGAAAGGGTTAGCTATTTTCGACAAAAGAACATTGATAAAAGCTTTATTCAAATGCCAAGAAGATATTTGATGTAGAAGTGTATGCGATACCAATAAGGTCTTCCAGTCGCTTTTATAATTTGGATCTAAAATATTTTTGACCCAAGTCATCTTTAAAGAACTTACGAATGATGGGATATTGCACATTCTTAATCCTCCTTCTTTAAAATCGGCAACTAAAGTTTTTCTTGAAGTCTTATCGGGTTTATTATTCCAAATGAATTTTTATATAAGTGACATTATTGTTTTAAGTTGATTATGAGATGGGTTTGGTAGCATTTGGAAAAGATTTACCAATTTTGGAGTTGCCAAAGACTTGACATTTTCTTAAAAGTTTGTCCATGTCCTGTATTTTTTTCCTGATAATTCAATAGTACACCGTAGTTGACTTCAGATATAGTAACTTTAAACCAAACATATTGCTTTTGTTTTTGCCTTTCACGTGCAGTCCGGATACTTCAGAGAAATCTGCTAGCAGCCTAAGACAAGCTTTTAGTGTGCTTTCTTCCCCATCTAACAGGAAGAAAATGTCCTCAGCGTACTGACCCAATAGAAATTTATTCCCATCAATAGTAATTTCGTTAAAAAGCTTTGAGGTTTTTGCTTTAATAGATAAAATTTCAGCAGCTATAATGAATTGATGAGGCGACACTGGTCCCCTTGTCAGACTCGTCGTTCAATAGGGAAAAAATTGGAACCAAAACCATAAGAGTTAATACAACTGCTTATATTTGAATAGAAAGTTTTAATCCAATGTCTGAGGGACGGCCCGTAATTGAAAAATTGTAAAGAGCGATCTATAAATTCCCAGTGTATTATATCAAATGCCTTAATCAGTTTCAAAGTTGATTAGGAGGAGTAGACCGTTTAAATTTTTGTCATCCATATTTACCATTAAATCAAATAAAAATCTTGTGTTATCTGTAATTTTCCTTCCTCTTATGAAGCCTTTTTGTGATTCAGCAATAATTTTCTCTAACACGTTCTTTATTCTATTTGCAATACGGAAGAGGCAATCTTATAGTCAACTGCCAGCAACGAAATTGGTCTCCAATTTTACAAATATTGGTTGGGTCGATGGACTTTAGGTATAAGTTTAATTAAAGATCGAGATTGTGTAATTGACATATTAGTCATATTGTATGAGCAGTTGATTGTTCAAACAAAAAAATGACCTATATCAACCGTTTAGCCAATTTGGACACTTTGGTCTGCAAACTGTAAAAAAAGTTCGTATCTCTCATGGAAAACATCTCAACGAGGGGCTTAGTAAAAAATGTTTTGCTCTAAGCTTCAAAGTTGACACTAGTTTTTATATTATTAATTTGGAAAGTGTCGAGCTCTGTTTTTTACTTATTCACAGATGTTTATGGGCTGGATTAGCGTCTGCAGTCCAGGTTGCTTCCTTTAAGTTAATTTAGATTATTATAAATGTACTACGTTGGATTTCTTATTTATGTAGTGAATAAATAAATTCTTTCTGATTTGATTATTCGTCTTAACAAATTTACAGTTCTTGAACCAAAAGAGCCACACCTCTGACATATTAACTCACCATTCCTTACTGCATAAATTGCTTTAACTGCATGTGTTCCTGATCGCTAAAGTTGACTTTACATCATAACGTATTTTGAGCTTTCTGAAAATTAAAGTTTGATAGAAAAACCTATAATTGTAACAACGTAACCAAAAACAACTGTTATATAGGAAAGGAAACTGGCTTTTCCTTTTGTGCGTTTAGATTTCAATGGTTATACATTGTACATTAACAGATTGTTATTGAAGCCGTCGTTGGAACAAGTTCTAAAAGTGATGTTTCTGTGGATGAAATCTCAGTTGCTCATGGAGTTTGCAACAAAATTAGTAAGTTGGTGCATACATACATTTTAAAGATGGGCCTCATTGAAATCCTTCATTGCTATAATCACCGCTAATAAATATGAAATAGTTATCATACTGCATGCATGGTTAGCGCAGTTGGTAACGTGTCATACTATCGTGCAGTATTCTTGGATTTAATTCCCGGTCGGATTAACCTTCGGGATCTTAAAATAATTGAGTTTAAGGTTTTTCCTTTGATTTAACGACTGCAAATTTTTAGACTTTCACTTTTTATCGATAAAGTGCGCTAAACCGTAGGCGCTTGGAAGACACATCTGTGCATGTTTATGTGAGAGTGTCTGTCATGTGAAAGGTCTCCGTCCGCCGTACATTAAATAAGATGCTGTCCTCTATTAAGAGGCGTTGGTCAACTGAAAGACCTGACACTTAAAAAATGTCGAATACATTAAAACTAAGTAACAAATAATAAATAATTAACATTTAGACCTCTAGACCGCATGGACTACGAGGCAATGCCATTAGCCCATGAGGCCGAAGGCTGCCAGTTCAACTTCGTGTCTTCTAACATTTCACCTGCTAGCGAGCTCCGCAAGAGAAGAGAAAACTTTTTGTATATGATTTCCTTCGACAAAACCTTGGAACTTGTTTGTCTTTTCATTTGAGCGTTAAATGCTTCGTTTAAAATAATAGATTGACATAAAAATTTTCGTAACTGTCAAATTCAGTTAAACCTCTAGGCTCTTGTTTTCCAACACGTCTTCTGCCAGCAAATTTTGCAAAATATATTTTTTGAATGAACTTTTTTGACAACTCTCGGATCTTGTTTGTATTTTCGCTATCCAGTGAATAGTTATCCGCAGGATAAAATGCTGTTACACGAAAGGCGAATAGAATGTTGGATAACTATCCGCTGAATAGTGATTGTAGTCTTCAAATGGTTTCCCGTTTCTAAGTAAATCTGTGTCGTCACTTCTCAGTTCCTCTTTGCGCATCCATGCTGTCTATGAAAAAGTATTTTTAAACGTTGAAATTTTGGTCAGGGTTAATTTTTCAGTGCATTTGTCAGTTAAAAGTGGATTTCAGGATTTCAAGGTCAAACTTCAAAAAAATCAGTGTTCATTATATTTTTTGCTTTATGTCTTTACAACTTTCATTCTGAGAAAAGGCTGTTATGTCTTGGGAAACAAATATTGCTGGGAATTAAAGGAACAAACAACTTTCTAAAGAAAGGCCATAAACAAGAATGACACTGATGAAAAACCGGAGTAGTAACAGAAAGTTTTATTCTTTTTTTATTTGTGATGAATGTTTTTCCTACTTTTACTAAAAATAAAAATTGATGATTTTGAAAATCTTGATATTCGGGAACAAAAGCATTAAGCAGCAAGAACTTGGTTAGCGATGTAAACTGTTTTTGTAGAGTATAGTCTATAGAAGACGTTCCTTCGTCAATTGTTCACGTTCACGAACTTGAATCAGAGTATAGGTACTTATTATTACTGTTAAATTTCATGATGAGCCTTTATTTTACATTTTCTTCAAATATAAGTTTGTAAACCAAAAGAGAAAAAAAGATTTAGTTCAACTGAATTATTTATTTTTGAAATCAACATGGCGAGACTGGCGGATAAGAACTGCGTGAAGTGTGAGATAAGAAAATTTACATTTATTAAAAAATTTTTTATTTTTAAACAAAAACATTAATTAAAATACAACCAGTGACTTTTATTCAGACTTTCTACGTGTAAAATTATTTATTTAAACATTCTTTGCTTTCTGCAGAAAAATGGCAGAAACAAAATGCACGTGCAATCATTTTATCAGACTTTCGTGAAGTTTGCCATTTTTAGATCTGAAAATAGTAAAGTATAAAACACATTAGTGTTCTGGCAATTGAAGTTTGCAGTTTTTCCTGTGCGAAAAAATGTTTTGATTCTGAGACAAACGTACGCGTACAAAAAAATTAACGTTTGAAATTTAAAAGCGCTAACAAAAAAATAACTTCGTTGTGTCACAGGAAGTTTGATTAGAAACACCATCTCGGAACACCTAGACTTAAGGTAGCCGTTAACCCTTCAATATAGTTAAAATTTTACGACTCGTCGATAAAAACGATTTTTCGGTTGGATAGAAGTTATTCTACCTACTTCTTCATGGATAATTTTATCCAGAGGATAATTCCTATTCAACTTTCGTGCAACAGAAGGCACGCCATTGACGTCTGAATAAATTTTATCCGCTGAATCAAGGGTTCATTAACGTCTTTTACGTCTCTTTAAGTAAAGAGACGTAAAAGACGTTAATGAACCCTTGGCTGAATAGAAAGCTACCCAGTGGATAGTGCTTATTCAGGCTTCGTACAACCGGGCCCAGTATTGTTTAGAAAGTATATATGATTTGTTTCCTACTGTGATTCTTACAAAATGTATCAATCGGCATTTGATCAAACGTTAGTCAACACGCTAAAAGTTGCCTAAAGGTTAATTGCTCCAAGCTCTAAATTTTATTCAAAATCTGTTGAACAATTTGTTCAGATCTAATGTAAAACGTCACCAGAGCGCACTTTATTTTTGGCTTGCTCTGGAGACAAAATTAAATGTATAAATTAAATACATGAACTATTTAAAGCACTAACTAAATACTTCTTTAGAAGAAAATCAAACAAATCTTCCTAACTTTCGGCTGAAACTTTAAGTGAGTTTGTCTCCTTAACTGACAATAAATTTTATGCTTTGGTCCTATTCTTTTTTAGAATACACTCGATTCTACGTTGCATCGAAAAACGGCAATTTTAGCATCTATTCGAGTCCCATGCAACATGATGGCTGGCACGAGGAGTTTAGTTTTAGCGTTCGTCAAACTTTATCAAGTTCAAGCGATGTCTTGTATTTTGGCTACCCCCATGTTACATCTTTTGTTATTAGTCCGAATCTTCTTCTAACACCAGGGAAAATATGGCCGACAGATGTTGTGGTGTTTTCTAAACACGACATTGGTCGTATAAGGAAAATCTATAATTTAAAAGAGGGCACTTTGGTTAACCAAGAACTGAGGATTACACTCCGGCATCTTTCTTATCTGTTCATCAACGTCACTGTTTCAGGTATTTATTTAATTAAATGATGATAACATTATAAATCAAAACCATCGTAAATCCAATTGTCAGCAATGTTTAATAGTTGCTTCTAATAGAAAGTAAGTGCAGCGAGTACACTGTACCTTCGCAATATGTAATAGCATTGCAATTTGTATTACCTGTCGTAATTTGTTTTATAACTGCGGCAGTCGCAATTTTTATTAATACCCCCCGCAATTCATAATAATGGTTGTTGCAATTTGTAATATCACCTTGTTGCCTTTTGTAATAATTTGAGTATCGCAATTTGTTATTGCTCATTGCATTTGTGATAACTTTTTATTCCTCTTTTTAAACATTTGCACGCATGTTCGCGGTCTTTCAGATGTATTTTGAAACTATTTTATGACCAACTTATTTAAGGAAAGCAAATAGAACATTTAGAAGGTAAATAATGTTTCATTTGTACTCATCTTTGCCGCCTTAACTTTTCATTAGCGAGCTTAAGCACCGAGTACTGCGACGCCGACGACAGAAAGCAATAAAACATACAATGACTCCACGATGGAATGTACTCAGCGGAGTATGTGGAGGGAGTTGTCACTTAAATTAGGACTTGAAAAGACCTTTTTAGAGTAGTAGAAACTACGTGGACGTAACAATAAAAACTTTCTTAGTATTTGTTTTTAGCTTCATGGAGAAATATTTAATAGTTTTTCTATAAAAGAAACCAGAAAAGAAAGAAATGAAACTCGAATGACCCGAACAATGAAATCAAGTGTAAACCAGAAAGGTGGTTTGTTGGAGCCGTCGTCCTTCACGTTTCCGTCCTCGTTGCATAAAATCCTAACTTATTGTCAAGGACAACAAAAACGTCGCAAACAAACTCGCTTAATTCTTTTCTCTTAAATTCCTCTAAGTTGCAGGGAAATTGTTGCTATGTGGAATATAGTTTGGTTACATTTTCTCCAAAAACATTTCTCAGCTAATTACTAGCCATGGCAAAATAGCCAAACTGAAAAAAACGCTCCACATATATATGCACTATTTTGTAATATAGTTGGTATAGAGTGCTAGCGTTTGAAGTCATATAAAGTTATGAACTTATAGTATTTGTTGCGATCAAAATTAAAAATGTATTCTTGTTCAAAATAAACATGTTGGTGGCGAGATGGGTTATTAGGTAGCAAAACAATTTTTAAAAGGTTTGTATCGGGTCATCAGAGCATAACTGTAGCAATATCACATCATTGATTGGAAACAAAATCTCAAATTTTAGCATGAAGGCATTTTTTCCTCTGGTGTTATCTGAATATTTCAACTGAATTAGTGATTTCACAAATCGAGTCCATGTGACGTTAACACTTTAGAATTTCATACTGCTTAATTTTCTCCATTTGAAGAATTGATCGTATGTGTCACGTGTACCAATAAAAATACTAGTAACATCCTTAAATCGACTCGATATGATCGAGCATGGACTTGAACCGGCTGATCGTCTGCATCGCAAGATTGTTGCGAGTGACATTTGTAGAACAAACTCTGTTCCGAGTAGGAGACTACTCTTTTCGTTAGCAGCAATGACAATTAGCCAAACTAAAGTGGTGACTACTACATTACTGCATGTAAAGTTCTTTAGCCCGCCCTAATCTATACTCTAAAAACTGTTTTACTTCAGTTTTATTAATAGTTTTTGCTTTGTTGTTGAAGTATTTTGAAACTTAACTTTAACCAAACTGCTTCGTGCCTTTCAGGCACATAAGGCTTCCGCTGCGCTTTTCCATCCATCTCTGTCTGTAGCCGCATTTCTCGCCTCAGTTCATGTTCTCCATTCTGTTCTTTTTTTTCCCACAGATCTTCTCCATGTAGTTCTTGGTCTTCCTCTTTTCCTTCTACCTTCTAGTGCCCATTTGAGTAATCATGATATATTGCTGTCATTGCCTTGTTCTTGGCGTAACATGTCTAATACATTTTCTGCGGTGGCTAATAAGTACCCTGTCAATATTGACGTCAATATTGACTTTAATAGTCAATATTGACGTTTGTTCAACGTCAAAATACCAAAGCCTTAACCTGACGTCAATCTACGAGCGTCAGAATAGCAAAGGTCAATCTGACGTCAGATTAAGAACACGTTCAACATTAACGTCAATATTGACCTCAAAC
>JAOTRI020137141.1:0-10983 GCA_028564885.2 Zoanthus sanctaehelenae
ACAAATAGCCTACTAGTAGCTCAACCAATCAGAACGCAGCATTGATAATAGCCTACTAGTTGGATTTTACTAATATACCAGATCTAGAACTACAGAACTTTTGCTGTAATTGCCTATGTAGCTGGTGTCTCACAGGCAATGCGACGTCGACGTTTCCTTTATGATATTCAAACCCTCTTGAAGTCAAAGGCAACGCTAACAAAGTTTTCTAGAACCTACAAAGGATCTTCACTCCCCTCCCCCCCATCCCCAAATGCTGGAAGACAGACAATTTGTGTAAAAGATTACGTGCAGTAATCGTGACTGTGTCTATATCGGAGAAACAAGATAAACATTGACAGTATTTTCCAACATAAGGGCTATTACACATACTACAATCTGACTGGCTGCCTAACCTCAGGCTATTCGTGATAGTCCGAGGTGGCAATCCCCGGGAGTTTGCAAAAAATATTAGCAGTTCCTTCGTGTTTTGCGGAAGTGTGAGATGAACATTTAAAAAAAAACTTATAAAAAGTTCAATACCCGAGAAAAGGGAAAAAGCTAGTAAATATGAATAAAAACATTCAATGGTAATTTTCAAGCATTATAAAACAGAAATATTGCTACTAATTTTTATTATGACTGATGCAAACAAGATTTGCAAATTGAAAAATAATATTTCAAAATATGTATAATTTTACAGATTGGTTCGAAAACTAAACAGCATTTAATCCATAACAGAGAAGGATAAAGAATTGTACCAATACCTGCAAGTTTTCTATGCAGCAGTGAGACAAAAAGACGGGACGAAACTCAAAGTGTCGTCGCTGCGAGCAATCCGAGCCGCTATTGACAGATTTCTGAAACAGCCGCCTAACAACAAACCCTAGTACATTATTGGTGACCTCGACTTTCAAAAAGAAAACATGACCCTAAATGCCATAATTATGTAAAAAGATGACCAAAGAGGGAAAAGTGCATCCAGTTATTCACAAAAATCCTATCACAAAGGCACAGCTCGAGCAGTAGCCTGTGTACAGCTGCTCTCCTTTCCTTTCGAAAAGAGAGACAGAAATAAATTTGCATAATTTTATGAGACGCTAATCACAGATAGGACGGCTTAACTTTCATTGACAAAAAAGATAGCGAAGTCTCTAGATTTCGAAACTGAGTTCTAAAAGATTTGCTCAAGGTTTCGTATTTCCAATTTATATCCTGATCAAGTATCAGGTCTTTTTTTCCTATGTCTTTCCACAAAAACCGCTCCTTTAGTTTTCTAAAAGATGTCGTCCAATGAACTTCAAAACACTAAAACAATTAGACCTCTCAGCCTTTTATGGACTACGAGGTATTATTGCACAAGGAGTCCATGCGGCTCAGAGGTCTATTTGTTAATAGCTATCTGAACTCCATGAACTCTTTTTTTTTTTATTTTACTCAAGTGTTGACACACATCACCATCGGAAACCATATTTCGGTTCCGCCATCTTACTAGCACGGAACAGACACATAGTCGGAAACAATCGTTTCCGTGAAATATCCTGGCCTGTCTCCACTAGAAATAAACCAACAAAACAAAAACAAACCTCCAGTTGCTTGGTCATTCCGGAAAATCTCCAAGGCTTCCTGGGGGCAGTTTCTTTCAACAGATGAACTGCTGCCTAAAGCAAGGGCTGTTTGTTTAAAGAAAAAATTATGTTACGGTATTTTTTGCCCTAGAGCAGGCAATATTATTACCATATAGATTTCTGTGTATTTTTGGTTCTTATATGTTGTTTTTCTTAATAAATGTTATCAGCTGTAGCTAGTTAACCAGAGTACTTAGAAAATTGTAATTTCTGACTACTTACATTACAAGTGCCTTGAACTTGTGTATTTAATTAAGTTTCGGTAACTTATAATATACAAGACTAGAAGCTGGTTGCCAATTTTACTGGGTTACCTGTGACTATTGGTACTGGGTGGTACAAATACGTGCATCTAACTATAGTCTGTTCAGAAAAAGTATCAAGTGGTCTTTCAGTATGTACCGTGGTTAATAGTTAAACTTAAAGTTTGTCAGTTCCAATACTGAGTAAATTTTATCAAATAAGATGAAAATATAGCATTCTACTTAAACTAGGTAAATTGATAATGAATGACCATTAATTCTGTGGGTAATTATTTAAAATGATGTAAGGAAGCAGCATTCAACCTAAACACCACCAGTGTCTGGACTGTATGGTGTTTGGATAGTCTTAGTAGGATTAATAAGACCTGTTTGTTTCTATCTCATTTGACACAATATAATTGTTTACGATACAAAGCTATGGTTGTTGTTAGAAATTAAGAAATAAATGAAAATTACCTTGAAACATTTTGTTTTTCAAGCCCTTCTACTTTACAATATTGGACCTACGTCTAAAGATGAGCTGACAATAAATGTTGTGAAGCAAAATCTTCTAGGAAGTTTTGATAATACTATCAATTCAGTGAGAAAATTTGTACTGTCCGAGCACAAAGTGTATTGCATTCATCGATTCGTCTAGTAGTGAAGTAACACTCAAACAGTAATATACCCCATGGAAAAGTGACTGATCATATTAACCCTATATGTATGAAGAAAAAAAGGCATGGGGATGAAGATTTGGGAAGGGAAATCAAATTTTAAAGGTTTTCAACTAAAAAAAAATTTAATGATAAATATGTAAATTATACACCGTATTGTATTATTATACAATCGTTGTCGCCGCCAAGCAAAGATAAGCCAGCAACAATAAAAGAGAGTGGTTAAAAGAATAAAAAAGGCGGAAAATTGTTTTAGTTGAATCGTTTTGCGAACATAATAAGATATTCGCGGATACGACCACCTAAACGGAGGCAAGTTTCACCAATATTTAAAAGATTACAGCGGAAACAATTAATGCAGGAAACAACGAATAGGATGAGAGCGGCGAAAAGTGCCAGGTTCTTTAACAAAGCGAAAAACGCCTCAACTAAAAAAGAGCGAAAATGAAAAAAAAGTAAAGTGTTAGAAGTGTTGGAATCGGATTCAATCAAGGAGGAGTTACAGTTAATAATAAGCTTAATATACAAGTATTAGGAGCGAGAGCGGTAGCGCGATCAATAGTAGAGACTTTATGGGTGGCATTATCAATAAAATGGGCTGGGTAGCTGCGATTACGAAAAAAGAACGCATCTCAGAGCATTTGCTAGAGAAATTAACATCTACACTACACAAACGCAAGAGACAAAGAAACTGAGAAAAATGAATTGTGTTGAGAGTACGCTCAGGATGAGAGGAGGAATGAGAATCACTAGTGGACAACTAGTGCAACATGTAAGATGATCGTAATTGATACTGACTGAGATGTCCAAAAAGGTAACAGACGTATTGCTGATCTCCCAAGTCAATACTAAGACCGGGTGAAAAGAGTTAACGTAAGAGATGAAAGAATTTAACTCAATACGAGAACAAGAAGTAGCACCAATACACTTATCAATAAAGCAGCTGAAATATAACATACTCGATATAACCAACAAACAGAATAGCGTAACTAGGGCTCATCTTGGTACCCGTAGCAGCACCATTACTTTGCTTAAAATATCGATAACCAAATGACAAACATTTAAGGGACTAGTCAGTATTTATCACCTAGGCTGGGTCGGAAGAATCTATGATAGTCCATATTTAAATTTTGTACACCCCCTGGGTTGTTTTCATTTTCCTTTGAGCTCCCTCTCAAACAACCTGAGTTTTTTCTAACCCCCCCCCCATCAAAATAAAAGATAAAAGAAAAGGAAAAGGAATGCAATCAGAAGACACCGCCATTAGCATTTCACAAGGACAAATAATGAACTCAAATAACATTTGACTGTGAAGAGTGTGTGTACTCACGGACAGATTATATATTTTAACAGTTCATTTTAATTATACAAAAGGCTAAAGGAACTAAAATGAGACAAACTGTTTTGAGCTGGAATGCCTCCAAACAGAAATTTGCCAAGCAAAAGTCCCAAGATAAAGAGCCTTGGGAAACATTTCTGGTACCAAATGCCTATGCACCAAAACTGAAATTTTACAATTCAATTGTAAAACCTCTGTATACATCAGCATTTGTATACAAACAGGCGGGCTTCAAGGCGCACTTAATGAAACAGCAGCGCCAAAGATGGGACACAACTCAGCGTGTAAATTTGTTGCAGTCAAAAACGAGCAATCTGCTCCACAATGAAGGACATAGTGTTGCCCCATAAATATGAGGAAATACAGGGCAGGAGTTGAAAGTTGCATGTGGCGTTGGTGACATTACTAAGTGCGAGTGGGACACGGGAAAGATTAATTCGCTTCTTACCGAGGTTGGGAACGTACTTGACAAGATCGAGGATCAACGAAGGCCCCTGTATAAAGACGACCACACCTTGAGAAAGTACCGGTAAAATGAAGGTGTTGCAGGCAAATGGAGAGTAATCACAGCCCAATAGTGCAGATCAATTCAATGTCGACAGGAAACCTTTCAAGCCATAGAGATACAGCCCCCTAACTTGGCTTCTGGAAGATAATATATTCTCGGTTAACATAGCTAAAGGATTGGGTGATGTGCTGGCAATCCTTCGATGTGGCACTGCTACAAATCAGAGTGGAAAGAGCTCAACAGATGACAATAGTGATAGTGAGCCGGATATCGAACACGAATAAATTTAGATTTTGCACAATCCGCCAATGTATTTTTTTACTACTACAAAGAGCCGCCAATGTACTTTTTTAATACTACAAAGAGCACCTGAACACATTGCCATTTTCATATGGAAACTTGGAATTAGAGTTTCAGCCGGTGCTGTAAAATAAAAATAGTTCTGTTTTTTTATTATACATACATACATACATACATACATACATACATACATACATACATACATACATATATATATAGGAAATTCTCAAGGAAATTCTCCTTTTGGCTACCCCCTCCCCCCCATCAAATTGTCCGGATTCCACCAAGGTGATAAAAAATGACTGGTCCCTAAGAGTAAGGAAAAGTTCAGCTAAGTGTACTTGGTTGAAGAACAGGACGAAGATCCAAAAATGACGAAGGGCGAGAAATCCCTCCGTATAAGGGATGACATTATACAGATATTTGACTTCCATTGTGAATAAAAAATATATGAAAATACAATATTTGAATTGGTAAAGAAAAAATAAAACAACTTTTTGGCTGCGTAAATTACGTAAAAATGACTAAACAGGTGTTTCAAAAAGACTAGAGACGAATTTGCTTTGGATGAGGTAGCCAGTGGTTCCATACTACACGCATTTTTATAAGAATAGCGTTTTTTAGTTTCAGCCTCAGTATTCCCAACCTCATATATTCTTAACATTATTTCAGCATACATGAATGTTAGATTGAAAACAAAAAAAAACTTCCTTTCATTAATTATGAAAAGGAATTCGAGTAAGTTCGTAAGTTTTAAACTACGTAAGTTCATTTAGGAAATGTGTAAATATACTATATTCCATTACGCCCAAGGGCGAGTCGCAGTTATCACGTTCCTATAGTCTAAAATCAGAATATAAATTCAAACGCATTTTCAGTTTAACTCAGTTTTTATTTTTGCTATTCCTAACGTCGTTCTGCTAACGCTACGATAAAACTATCTTTTTTGGTACAAGCGTAAACCAAAGGAAGTTATGATAATGCAAAATTTTTTAGGAAATTATAAATATTTCTTTATCAAACAAAGCTTTCGAATTTATATGCTGCAAATGTTATCAACAAGTTTTCTTTTGATAATTTTGTATATCCGTTGTTTTTAGTCATGAATCATTGTTTATGAATCTTTCCGTTAATGCATTTGTTTAGCGGTTTTTGAAGTCATGTTCAAGAATAGTTATGATTTATGTTTTCTGATTAGGTAACAAATTTGTAGATTTCTTTCTTTCTATATTTATTTATTATCCTTTGACTATGGAAATATGGTTCTTATGCAAATAACACACTTCAAAAAAACAAAAACAAAACAAAAACAAATAAAAGGACTATGATACGTTAACAACATAGACAGGGACACCACAACAGCTGAAGCCAATTACAGTGGACCCTTGTTGAAAAGGAACAAAAACATTAAAAAATGCTGGTTACGGAAGACAAAACGCTGTAATCTAAAAACAACATGAGATGGTTGTGTCCAGGGGACGGGCAGTGTTACATTTCAAACATATTGACTTAAATGTCTTAGGGTCATCAGGGCAGTAGCAGCACGCCAGTGCTCTTTCATAGTACTCCAGTAACAGGGTCTTTAACTGATTGAGAGTTATGCTCTCGAGTCTGAATTTTTCCGGCAGAATGTTCGCGAAGCTCGGACAAAGAAAGATGTCTGTAAGGTAAAAGTTCTGGATCTGTGAGGGCGGAAATTCATAACACTTGCGTTGACAGTGGATTTTGTGGTTCGGACTGGTTCATTTCGAGTCGGAAGAGTTTCTGGCGATATAGTAATTAGTCCATGTGTAGCTTTATAAAAAAAAAATCTGAGTATTCGTGTAGGTAACACAGAGGTAATAAATCGGTAGATTGAAGGCGTTCTTTATAACTTTCTGCACAGAAAAATGGAAGGCTTAAAATATATTTAGTAGCTCTTCTCTGGATTCTTTCAACTTTCTTAATCAATTTAACACACTGAGGGCACCAGACTTGTGTTGCATAGCCCAAAGCTGGGCGCGCTATCACCGTGTGCGGCGAGTTCTTGCACTGCCAATGTCCAAAGTGGTTCTGCGCAGAAAACCAAGTAACTTGTTAGCTTTTGCACATTCCTCGGTGACATGTTTAGTCCACGTTAGATCACTGGGTCCCCCAAATCTTTCTCATAAGAGGTAACAGCGAGCGGTGACTCATTCAGGATGTAAGAGACTTGGACTGGCCAGGACTTTCTTGTTATGTACTGACATTTGCACTTGTTTTCACTGAAATCAAGTCAAGATGACTTAGACCAGCGTTCTAAAATGCGCAAGTCTTGTTGTAGTAGGGCAGCGTCTGAAGCAGTTTCTACCCGATTGAATAACTTTGTGTAGTCCGCAAAGTTCGCAACTTTTGAGTTATGAACAGCGTCCGGTAGCTCATTCACATAGTCAGGAACATTATAGGCCTTTTAGACAGAAGCAAACAATCGCTATTCTAAGAAATATCTAAAACACACGTATGTAATTGACAGAGTACGTAATCATCAACATTTCTATCGGATTGCACACACCCTCGGTGTTTTGATTTTTTCTTTCATATGGGTAATTAGTTTGTCAAATACAAACGTTATATTCGTGTTTTATGTTTGTTATGTTAAACTGTTTTATTATACACTGTGACTCGATATCCCTGTGATAAAGCCGTGAATAAAAATCGTATCAGTGAAGTGATACGATATCACTTAATGACTTTTTTGTCCAATCAAATCGCGCGATGAAGATCTCTTGTCCAATCGCTGTTCTTGATTTTGTAACGTCACATGGCAAAGCGCGGGAAGTTTTGCTTGTCAAGTTGCTTTTTCTTGACTATTTTTATGATTATTTTTGAAAACCTTGTAATGGTTTTACTTGCTTTTAGCAGCACTATTTAAATAATAAAAATGCTATTTGTCCTCATTTTGTGCTATTTTATCTGACTCAGAGTATATAATAAACAATATATGACATGGCAAGAGCTTGATATCGTTTTTATTCACGAGTTTTCGTATCATACCGCTCACTCACTCGAAGACTCGCTTCTCTATTTATTTTTATATTTTATTGTACCCTCGGTTACAGTCGATAGCGAGTAATGCCTCTGGAACCCAGGGTAAATCCAACATGTTTTGTATATTTGCTATCGTATTTCAGTTCAAACCTATCTACGGCTACCTATCTACCTACCAACAAATTTAAAAAGCTACAAAGCTACATAGTCAACGTTCTTCACCTTTTCTCAGCCATAGCATGTTTTTAACTGGTTCTTACATTTTTGGTGACTTTCAGAATCATGTTCTTATAAAAAAGCTTCTTATAAAAAAAAAAATGTATTCGTTAAAACAGCGGCCAATAAACCTAATGTGGCTGACGAAGCGGGTTTGCCAAGTAGAAGATTGAAAAGTTTTAATGCTAAGTTAGAACTACTACTAGGGAAAAGAATTGCAAAACATACCATTTCGTAGCGAAGTAGGTTGGCGAGGTTCGGCATCTGAAACGTAAGTTAAAAAGATACAATCAAATCAGATCAAACCTGTCCCTTAGACATCAACTGCTACTATATTAGTAAGATGTTCATTCTGTAGATAAGGCTGGTTTAAAATACAAAACGAAGACCTGTTTTTTTACTGTTCTGTCGAGCCAGTGGCAGACAAAGAGGGTCAAAGCTTTTCCTTAGACACCAAATGAAGCAAAATCAAGGGAGTTTTCGTTTTGTAGATAAGGCCTAGCCTCGACATTGTGCTTTGATGACATCATGATGCTCCTACACAACTGTAAATAGTTGCATGAAGTGAGTGAGAAAACTTTGCATGGAAATTAAGGTAAAAATGTCTAGTACATAATAACAAGAGTCATTAACGTCTTTTACTTGTTTTTACTTTTTTGAGAGCTCAAAAAAGTAAAAAGAAGTAAAAGACGTTAGTGAACCCTTGATAATAATTATAGCAACGTTTCAATAGATTAGCCTCGTTTTCATGCAAACAGGTTTTAGCCACATGACTACATCCTTATTTGCATAAATACTTTAATTGAGTGCTTTTTCGTAATGCGAGTTAGTTTGAAGGTTATTCGTTTCAATTAATGTTTCTTTTAGGGGCTAAATGTCCATAGTCTCATTTTCATTCTAGACATTTTTAATACCCCCTTAACTTAAATCAACAGATTGCCAACAAAGATTTTATGTTCCTTAGGGGTGACTTCACATATCTAGATAGGCGACTTGTTTTCTTCATCAAGTTCCCATGGGATGACATTTGCTGCTTGACTTAACACTTTTTATTAACAATTGGATAAATCATTTCAAAGAGCTAGAATTCAGGAGCCCCTTCGGAATTCGGAGCGCCTAGGGACCTACTATTCCCCACATCCTTGAAAGTAACTCATTGTGGTGCAGGGGTGAACTCAGGCAGAAATTTAGAAATAACGATTCCTGGGGCCAATCAGTGCACGTGAAGCTCCCTGGGCTAACCACCCGTCGAGTGGATTATAGGGTGGTTACAAAAACCGACACTCAAGTTTACCCAGAAATTGAAGGTCCCCACGGACTTACGGGGAAGACATATGACGCCGATAAGGCCGACATTACTCTCCCCTAAACAAAGGACACGAATAGGGACATGGAATGTACGGACTATGTACCAAGCAGGTAAAGTTCATCAAGTCGCCAGGGAGATGCAGAGGTTGAACATAGCAGTTCTGGGAATTAGTCAGACCAGATGGTTAGGATGTGGTAAAACACAGCTCGTCACCGGAGAAACACTACTCTACTCGAATTTAACAAGTGATATTACGTTGCACGAGAAAAGGGTTGCGTTACTGCTGTCACAACAAGCCGCCAAAAGCTTACTGAAATGTGAGCTTTTAGCTCTTCAATGATACGTGGATAAATAAAGTATTATTATTATTATTATTATTATTATTATTATTATTAGCCTATCTTATAATTAGGTTTGAATTTAAATGTCAGAATACAACCATTATACAAATGTATGCACCAAACAATGACGCTGAAGAAGACACAAAGGAGCACTTGTACTATCAACTGGAAGCTGCCTTCAATAAAATCAAAAGAAGGGACCTTACCATTGTGATGGGTGATCTCAATGCCAAAAGTGGGGTCGGATAACAAGGACACGGAGTAGGTTCAATCAATGAAAACGGAGAGCAGTTCTGCAATTTCTGCACAACCAACGGCCTTGTCATTGGTGGAACACTTTTCCATCAAAAGAAGTTACAGAAAGTAACATGGAGTTTACTTGATGGTGTGACGAAGAACCATACAGACCACAAGGCCATTGGTGAGAGATGGAATAGCTCACTACAAGACACTCGAGTAAAACGTAGTGCGGATACAGGGTCCGATCACAATCTTGTCATTGCAGAACTAAAAATCAAACTACTAGCCATCAAGAAAGCAAGATCCACAAGATACAGGTATTGTACAAGGAAGCTGAGAATGCCTTTGTATTAGTACTGGCCAGTCGCTATCAAACGTTGAGTGAGCAGGATGTAAATCAAGCCTGGACTCAAATAAAGGACATGTACATCACCACTTGTGAAGACGTACTTGGCAGGACTAAACATGAGAGAAAGGAGTGGATGAGCTAGGAGAACTGGAATCTAGTTGAGGAAAGACGAGAGCTGAAGAGAAGGATGGATAACACAAAGACGAAAAACCAGAAGTTGAGTACATCAAATATATACCACAAGAACCGTGAAGTAAAGTGGAGCTGCAGAAGAGATAAGAGAGGAGGGGTAGATAGGATAGCCTGCGAAGCAGGAATGAACGACATGAAGAATTTGTATGATACAAGAAAAGCACTTTGTCGGCAGAGAAATAATCCAAGTTAACCTGTTAAAGATAAGTTCAAGTTCAAGTTCAAGTTTTATTTATTGAAAATTTGCAGTAAATCATTGATACACACGCACCCGCATGTAGCAAAAGCTAATCGCGGCGGGTTTGTGCTCGAGTGAAATTACAGTCAAATAACAATACAAATCTATAAATATCTATTAATAAAGCGATAATAATAATTTTCATAGCCTATGGATGCACAGTGTTATTAGTGTTATTAGTGTATCAAAAGGAATATAGTGTCGCAGTATGCTAATCAGGCATACAGTTTTGCTTATTTTGGAACTTATTAGATCAATATGAGGTTTCCAAGATAGTTTTGTTGTCAATTAGGATTCCTAGATACTTAACACTGTCTTTGCGTTCAAGTAAAATATAATTGATTTGAACGTTATCAAACATTTTGATTTTAATATTGGATGTTAACATTTTAGTATAATGACCAAATATTACATAACTT